>JACEIK010000205.1:418266-435187 GCA_018107945.1 Datura stramonium | reverse complement strand
CTAAATTTATAATTAAAATTAAGTATTTTATCTTCGAACTCCTCCTTCACATAAATTAAGATAAAATAATTTAAGAGTATTGTTATAGCTGCAACCTACCCTAACTGCTAAAGTTAAACACAGAATAGCCTCGAAGTCCCAGAAAGTAGCTCAGTATCCTAGCAAATTGCAAATTTGTCAAAGTTAACCAGTTTCAAGAACCACCTGTGCCTTTGCTCTGACCTTATTTGACCAGTTAAACATGCTACTACTTATTAAAATGATTTTAGGGTATATAGACAGCCAATTATTACATTATTACTATTTAATAGGGGGTTAAAGCAAGTTATTTAGGGATGTACTAATTAATTGTTGTTAAACAGAATGCCTGCCACAATGTACAAGAAGATGTAGCAAGACACAGTACCACAAGCCTTGCATGTTCTTCTGCCAGAAATGCTGCAAGACATGCCTCTGTGTTCCTCCTGGTTTCTATGGAAACAAAGGTCTTTGCCCCTGCTACAACAACTGGAAGACCAAGGAAGGAGGACCCAAGTGCCCTTAATTTGTCAAAATATATTCTTTGCTCCTCTAATTTGTCACCCCAAGTTTAATTCTATATTGTTGTTTGTCGGTCTTCTGGTTCCTATTTCTACTACTACTAGTATTATTTTTGTTTGAATCAAAAGAGGTCAGTAGTTGTATGTATGACCTTTCACTTTTGTGTACTCTTATGTATCGCTCCTTTGGGCAGAGAATACTTTTGTGTTGCCCGATATGAGAGCTGTTTGACCAATTCTTCCGTTGGTCTCTATCCTGTTGTGTTTTACTCTTTGCTAATATATAACAATGTTGTCCTCATTCTTTTGGTCTATACTCTATTGTCATGTTTTACTCTTAAATTGCCTGCCTAAATACAAAATCATCATCAAACAATTCATTGGCATTGGGCTGTATCTCATCTTAAGTTTTGTCTTAACTTGGCCCAGTACGAAAGGCCCGTCATTTATTGGGGCCACTTTGGGGGTGTAAACTAATAGGAAAATTACATGATTTAGTTATCACCCCTTTCTCTTTTTCTAGTCTAATTATTAAGTATATATATTTGTTCAACAGTCACACAAATTAATAGAAGAATTCTATCTATTCTTAATGCTTTAAGTAATAAATGTAAGATAATTTTTATAAACATACTACCACAGATAGATAATTAACACAATTATATTGAGAGTCCGAAATCAAAGGAAGTACAGTGATCATGTTGTTTTAAATTAATCATATTTTTTCAATTCAATTCTTAATACTTAAAGTCATTTTAAAATATAAAAAAAATATTAATATTAATCCATTTATATACCGATAATATGCATATTATAATAAAATACATACTTTATTTGTTTATTTATTTATTTAAAAAGTAAAATCTACGACGGGTAAAGGTGAAGTAAGGTAGGTTCACCAAAGCAAATACTAGTATTCTCCAAACAAAATAGTGAGATACTAGTATGTACACACGTGACACACCCATTGGTTGGACTAGGAAACGTCATAATTTTTTAGTCCCATACAATTAATAAAAGAAAAACAAAAATCATCATGTGCTGTCTTGTGTTATTGGTTTACAGCAAACAACTTATTTCCCCTAATGAATCGTTTGTGCCATTGTTGGACCCTAGAAAAGTAATAGCCGTCAAAATCGACTGCACAAGCTCTCTTCTCCACCGGCTAAGTATAGCAATTTGCAGATTTCTAGAGGATTTTTTTTTCTTTTCTTTTTTGCATATATGGGCATTAACTTAAGGAGGGGGGGAAATATATTAAATGCAATTAAAGGAAACTTAGGAAATACTCCTGCTAAAATATAGTCCAGTCCACTAAAACCGGTCTATTATTATTGAAATAAGGATTCATCAGAACCGACATGTCTAAGCACTAATTCAGAGCTTTATCAGGATACCTACTCATCTTTTCACTTTTAGCAGGCTTATTCTTTTTCTCCCCTTTCTTGAACTTTAATTAATCTTGATGATCCAAAAATGAAAAAGATTGAATTTTGAATTCGCTAGTCTATTTTTTGTTTTTGTTTTTCTTTTTGCCTTTGTGTTCTTGACGACCCATATGAGAAAGATTGGATTTTGTTTCTTCAGCTGACACAGTTTTGTTTATATGTGCTTTTTTCTTTTGGAAAATTTCAGCTGCTTTGGTTCTATTTCATCTTTGATATTTGCAGGTAAATAGGACTGTTTGTTTTCTCTGCAGTCTAAGAGCCGAAATTTGCGGTAAAAGAAACAAACATTGAAGTCTGTTGAGTATGTGTGAATGCACCGCCTTTTGAAGTATCTGCAAGTTCTTGAAAATATTATGTCACAATGTGTTTGATTCCTGATAAAAGCATGTTATCTTCAAGGTTTCTGTTCTATGTAATCGCCATTTCTGTTTTCCTTTTGATAATTTCCTCACTCTCCCTTTTTCAATTTGCTGACAATTCTTTCATACCCAAATCAGTTTTTAGTTTAATTCTTGTTAATACTACTTCCGTTTACTTGACCTCGAGTAGTGGGAAATCTAAAGATCCTTTCTTGCCTGCTGAAACTTCACATGAACAAATACTGAAAACCCAAGAGTTAGCTTGTAAAACTTCCCGTTTCAGTGCTGATTCCGGTGGATTAGGAATTGGGGAATCTTGTGGCCCGGAACAAGCTCTTCTTAAAGTGTATATGTATGACTTACCCCCCGAATTTCACTTCGGGCTATTAGGCTGGAAAGGAAGTAAGGATGAAACATGGCCTAGTGTTAGTAACCCGAGCCAAATACCCTCGTACCCCGGTGGCTTGAATTTGCAGCACAGCATTGAATATTGGCTTACTCTTGACCTTCTATCCTCACACGCCCCAAATATTAATAGACCATGCACTGCTGTCAGAGTGCTGAATGCAAGTGAAGCGGATGTAATCTTTGTGCCCTTTTTTTCGTCCTTGAGTTACAATAGGCATTCTAAGGTTCAAGGGAAGGGAAAATTCAGCCTAAATAGAGTGCTGCAGGATAAACTGGTCAAATTCTTAAAAGGTAGAGGCGAGTGGAAGCAAAGGGGCGGAAAGGATCATCTTATCGTAGCTCACCACCCCAATAGTATGTTGGATGCAAGAAAGGAGCTTGGTTCCGCCATGTTTGTGCTTGCAGATTTTGGAAGGTATGGAGCCGAAATAGCAAACATTGAAAAGGATGTGATTGCTCCTTACAGGCATATGGTCCAGACAATAGCTGCTGAGAACTCACCCTCTTTCAGACAACGGGATACATTAGTTTACTTCCAAGGGGCAATTTTTAGAAAAGATGTAAGTTCTACTCTGCTTTTAACTGCAATCAATGAGTTAATTAGTTTGTTAAGGATATATCTATTTTCCATGACATAAAAGTTGTGCTTTAATCTTATTATAAGATAGCCTGCATTAGTTTGTAAGGCCCCATTTATTTTGTGGCAATTGAACTTGAACACCAGTGCCAGGTGAAATTTTCTCCTGCCTTGTTACTCTGTTTACCAAAAGTAACATTGAAAGCAGACTGAAAAGAAGTAGGGATTCATGTAGCCGAACCCAACTAGCTTGGAATTGAGTTGCAGATTGTTTGCTACCAAAAGTAGTTTCAACCTATGTTTGCTCACCAATATTAGCATGAAAGAATGGAACATAGCTGTTACATAGCCACACCTTTTCCTTTTGAGACTGTAAAATGTCTATTTATTTTGGTTGTTTTGTAATTGAAGGAAATCATTAGAAAAACCAATTTAGGAGACTTACACATTACTCCTTGTGGAAGGCTGGAAGCTAATTTCTTTCAATCATGATTTGAATTACCAGTTGGTAGGAATTATCACAAAGCGGAAGAATTCCATGGTTTCCACTTTCTAATTTGCCTTCTTAGAATATGTAGAGAATTTCCAAACTCAAGCCGTCTTTTTCTTGATGGAAAAACATATTCTTCCAACACCCATAATGGTGTATTATAGGCAATCATCTTAAGGTTTAAGTGGAGGATTAACTAATGGGTCAATAAGCCAATTAGCTCCCCTTATTGGGTTGACTAGGTCCAATAGTATTTTCCAGCAGTAGCTCAACATGTTCTTGTTCCCTATGCTAGTTAATCGATTTGGGTTTTCATTTTGTATGCTGGACAAGTTTTAGCACATATAGATCCACTGTTATATTGTCTAACCTGCCACCTCAATATATTGATTTTTTTTCTGAACTGTAAGATTTGAATATACTATCTACCACATTCTGAAACAGAAGTGAAGCTATTTCTTTAAGTCCCTCCATCTTTTTCTCTCCGAGTATGATATCTAGTAGAATTCTGAAACCTGTCCAGCACTCAGAAGTTGTTAACATAAGGTGTCACAAGGAAATAGATCTTATTTGCTTCTAAGATTCCAAAGAGAAATGTAATAGAGTCCCTGGTTGAGTGCAGTTGGTATTGTTACTATGGACGAAAAAGAAATGGAGAACTGAAGCAAACAAAGAGTACAACGGTTAGGATAATTTAATGGCCCCATACGTAGATTGTGAAATGTTAAGTAACAAACTGGAAATTCCCTATTTATTTCTCGTTTGAAGCTTGAAAAGAAAGTATTGATTGGTATCTAGTGAGGTTGAAGTGATAGATCTCTTTTCTTGCTCATTTAATACTCAGGGTGGAGAGATTCGTCAAGAATTATACTACCTTCTCAAAGATGAAAATGACGTGCACTTCACATTTGGAAGTATCCAATCAAATGGTGTTAGGGATGCTGCAGAAGGGATGTCCTCGTCCAAATTCTGCCTGAATATTGCTGGAGACACTCCATCTTCAAATCGTCTCTTTGATGCCATTGCTAGGCACTGTGTTCCGGTAATAATTAGCGACGAGATTGAGCTTCCATTCGAAGATGTTCTTGATTACTCTGAATTTTGTGTGTTTGTCCATTCATCGGATGCTGTAAAGAAGGGGTACCTTCTGAACTTTCTTAGAGGAGTGAAGGAAGATCAGTGGACCAAAATGTGGGAAAGGATAAAGGTGCTCAGCAAACATTTTGAATATCAATATCCATCCCAAACTAATGATGCAGTGGATATGATTTGGCAGGCAGTTTCAAGAAAGGTGTCATCTATACACCTTAAGGATCACCGTAACAACAGATACCACAGGTCGCAGCTTTTCCTCAAAGACCAGAGTTTGTGATTATTTATGTGAAGAATTTAAACAATCATCTTGTAGTCCTTCTAGGAGATAGGTTGAGCTGGATTCTCTACTTTGCTTGTATGAAAATGTTTTTGCTGTACCCAATTTTCAAAACAATATGTAAATTCTTTTCATTAATGATTGCATGTTTTGTACCACTCTCCTGCCTGATAACTAGGCTTCTTTCCAACCACCAGAATTTACCACTGTCGTAAGTGGAATTGTATAACATAAATGTCAAAGCATAAGAGACTGTCCAACTCTAACATGTATAGTAAGAAAAAACTAGTAACAGGAAGTCTTGAGAATAAGCATAAGTGCAGTTGAGGCAGAAGATTGCAGTCAACAGCAAGATCCAGAGAAAATTCCATTTCATCGTACATGCAAGAGTTACTAGTGTTTAAAGATAACATGCTATCTATATGGTCAGAAAATATAAAACAATCTGTTGTGTATGACAATGAGCATTAAAATCCTAATGTCCTTCTGCGGTTCTAGCTTTACATAACTCGTGAAGCTGCTGCTTTCAGTTAAAGACTGCTATTCAAACAAATGATAGTGATCAGTGTCACGAACCTAAAAAAAAAAGCATCCGAGGACGCATAATTGCCCACCATCCTCAAGTTTCTCTTAGAGAAGTCCAAAAGAAAGCAGCTGTTTTTTTCCGTCTTCATGAATCTTGAAACGTTCATTCCTGTGTCAACATTTGTTATGGATGGGATCTGATCCTCTTCTCACTCTTCTTTTGTTTGATTGATTTGGATCAAAGCTCATCGAAGGTGCAGGCGCTATATTGAGCTGTGTATGCAGGTCCTGCACGACGTTAGCCTTTAGAATCCTAGAACTTCTCAGGAAAGATAAGTTGCCTTCTCCCCATCTGAGAGCAAGATCTATACTTCTGAGAGCAGAAACTTTCTCTGGTTGAATTGACAAGAACCCAATGCAGAGAATTAGGACCATCACCCTACAGGAAGGACACAACATTTTTCTGCACTTTGGCCCAACAGGAAGGAATAAAAGTGTTTTCTTGGCCAAGACTATGATGAGAAAATAAGAGATTTGTCTGTGGCTACACTCTGCATATCCTCTACCGAGTGCCTGTACATATAAACTTGTGTTTCATCTTTTATGGGATTTGCAAGACTTAAAAGGTACATTAAAGCAGGGAGGGTCCCAAGACAACACATATAGAGAAGTTTAAGATTCACTTCAATCATAAGCCTGTCAATTCTGCAAGCAATATAAGGCTGTTGTAGAAGACACTGACAGGTTTGAACAAAAGTGAAGTTGGAACACCATTCTTTGGGCCAAGAATCTATAAATTTGTTCCCTACATCCCTTTCATGCTTTGCTCTTTTGGACCAAACAATGACCATATCCGTCTTTTGAACATTATGCCAAGTCATCTGCCAAGTCATCCCCCTATTAGGGATGGGCATGGTATGGTATATACCGAATATCATATCGAAATCAAAATTTTTGATGTGATTTTGATATTATGATATTTGCTTGGGTTTTAAAAATATTTTGGGTACGGTATTCGATAATAAAAAAAATACTGAAATACCGAATACAGTTATACATATATAATTCATACATATAATAATAATAATAATAGAATATAATATAGAATATATATAAAATAGTATTAGTACAAAACTAGTTATTTAGACATCGAAACTTAGACTACTCTATCTTGGTTGAAATATTTTTCTTGAGTAATAGTTTGTTTTTAATATATTTACATGTGTAAGATGTTAGTACCGTAGAATACGAAATTGAACTTTAAAATACCGAACCATATCGAATTAATTTGGTATGGTAATGGCATAGTATTTTTAAAAATTGAAAGCCGAAATTATTGTACTGAAACTTTAAATACTATATTATACCATAGCATGTCCACCCTTACCGGCTATGATCACGTTCTTGAATCTCCGGCCAATTTTATCTTTACTGTTTTATTACTAGTTTGACAAAGCCTAAAACATTTGTTTTTGAACAGTTTTGATCACATCAGTTACAAGGAGAAATGGCTAATTTCACATATAATCGCTGAACTTTATTCACTTTAATACAAGTTACCCCTCATTCAGTTAGATAAAGAAAGGCAATGATCAAAACTTAAGGGGAGAATGTTATAATTAAAGAGGTTTGAGGAATAGGATTTCCTCATTAGGAATTTTAATTAGTTAGAAAGAAATGGCTAAAATAAAAGAAGTTAATTAATAAAGCTGAGAATGCAACAGTTGCAAGAAAGCTAGATAAAGTAGAGAGTATTGGGCAATGTGAAGAATAGAAGCCTCTTGGAAAAATTTAAATCCAAGGACTAGCTTTATCCCAAAACTCTACTTTAGATTTTAGAATTCCAATCTAAAAAACAAAAATGGCAGTCTTGGTTCCTTGTGCTTAATGAGTTTCCCTTTATGCTTTTCTTTGCTCCCATCTTTAATTTAGATTGTCCAATTTCCCTCCCTATATTACTCTTTTCCATCTTTATTTGTTCTTCCTTACCCATGTGGACCATCTTTTTTTCACTTTTCCTTTTCTCCTTTTTCTTATTCGCAGATTCAGAATTTGTATCTCTTCATCTTTGCCCCTTGTTATGCCTTGTCTCAATCCTATCAAAGAATTTGTTGAGATGATGAATATGGACAATTATTTCAAGAGCTCCTGGAATTGTCTCAAAATTCGACACACACCCTCCGCTGTAACACTTTATTTAAATATTTAAACAATTAATTAGCAAATAAGTAAATCACAAAAGTTTGGTTTCAACTGAAATTATGTACTTGACAAGGGGGACTATCAGAAAACTACATTTGAATCTGATCATCATAGAAAATATAGCCAGCTAAAAAGTATGAGCGGGAGGGAACCAGTAAACAATATCGATAAGATTGTTTACAATGTACATGATGTGAAGATATGGTATCTCCACATTCAAAGCAGAAAAGTTAGCTGCTATGGGTTTTTTTTTCACATGTTCAAGCATTAATGAAATATTGAACAAATAGAAACACTTTCAGCCTCTGCATCACTCCAAATTTGGCAGGGCTAAGATACAACTAATATATTGAAAGGAAAAAAAAAGAAGGAAGAACATCTATCCTCTTTAGCTTGTGCAACTTACAAAAGTACAATGCCATTATCAGCAACTAGTTTTTAACATGCTAGCTGAGCAAAGCCATTTACACTAGTTCCGGAGGAGGAGTTCCGACCTGACCGGTCGGTGTTGCAACATGGGATGTTGGGTTTGCTGAAGGTTCTGCTGCCTGTGCAGGTCCTGGTGCTATTGTTACATGCAAGCCCCTATGTTGCCCTGCCTGCAGCATGAAAGCAACTTCTGCTGCTGCTAGCGCTGCAGCCTCCTGCTTTGAGGAAATGACGAAGAATGAACATCCGAAAAAATAAAAATTAATGCAAAATAGAAAAGGAATCAATGAGTAAAACTACATGTTATAGAATGGATTTATTTAGTCAGTTTGATATATGAAAAGCAACTTCTGGTATATGCCAAAATGAATGACGGAGTTCGCAGTGGGAGGATCGAAGTATCTAATTCGATGTGGTCGCAGACAAGGATTAATTTTTTTAATAAGATTTACATATACTTAGAGACTACATAAAAAGCAATAGACTGCAATATATAGAAAATAACAAATATTTAAAGATGTTCGAGAAAAACCGTAGTCATAGAAAAAACTGCTTAGTTTCTCACATAGTACAAATTTCGTATAAAAATGGGACAGAAAAAGTTACACTAGTTTTTTTCACTTCTTGTTTCTAAAGTTAACTTTACATGTGCAAGCAAATCAGCATGCCATAACTTCCACAGCTAGAGCAAGTAGTGACGTTTTCAAGAGTTTAACATGCCCTTAAATAGCCTTTTGGTTCTCATGATAAGACCACATGAGTTTCAAAAGTTTATCTAATTCAAATTTTACTTAATGTGGTGTACAAAGTGCTGATCAGCAGAACCTACAAACTCACAAGTCACTACTGGAAGTGATGCTGGTGGGCACAACCACACTGGACATATAACCAATTATATATTGCGGCTTACATTGGCTTACATCATAATCAACAAGAAAACACAAAGTAGGATGCCCATAGTATAAACCAGGAAAACAAAGGTAGTAGGACCAACAAATAGACTTAGAATTGTTTGGAAGTTGGGATGCGTAACAGTGAGAACAAATTTATGGGGAAAAGTATAAAGGACAAATGAGGTATTTCATCCCATGCAAGAGGAATTCTTGAGTGAGCCAGATGTTTTAGCGAGGAGTCTTAGCACAAATATTCTTGCATGTAAGGGTACTGCAGCCTTATAGCACTGGATTCATATGAAACCAGTACATTTGACGCAGAGTATAATAATTCACAAAGAGTATCAGCACAAATTCACGAAAATTGTAGTAAATAATCGACCTGAACTCATAATTTTAAAATTTTAATAAGTCGTGGAGCCGCCTCTGCTGGCATGAGGTATTTTATTCATGCAAGGGTCTGGACGGTGAACCAAGACATGAAGAAGTGCAATGCAAGAGAACGCCTTCTTTCTGGAGGCCTCGGGCAGTGGAAGATGAACAATCGCTAAGGAATAGCTTGAACATGACTTCTCCAAGTTTTAGCGAGAGCATCCTGTATTAACGTATTAAACTAGGACTAAGATTGAAGGTCTTAAATGATTCTGAAAGAGAAGCTCCACTGAGTTCCCATAAACTAGAGCAATGATCCAATTCGCTCAATATTTATTATATATATGTGCATGGTTACAGCATTAGTCAACCATTACAACAACTAAACAAAAAATTATCTGATTTGCACCACAAGAATTTTGCATTTTGCAAAAAAAGTTACCATCAAATTAGCAATTATGAAGATTGACATGGGATTAATAGCCATTTACAGATTATGTAAAGCAATAGAAATCTCTATATAACGCTCTAACCTGTCTTTGCCTTCGCTGCATGATACCGATAGCCCAAGCCATGATGTAGCAGGGTAGAAGAAAAACAGCAGCACGGAGTAAGAAAAGCTGTGTCAAAGGAACAACCAGATCAGTGATCCCACACGATCTCATGTATCATAGCCTCATCATAACAAGCAACAGATAGAAAGATGATTTAACTGTGTGATTCACTCACCGAGAAAAAGGCAGAAACATCATCATCATCCCCATCACCATTTCCGATGTTCACAGCATGCCTCAATAATATCAGGGCCATTAACTGCACGGAACCAGTCCATTATTCTTTGTTTATCTAGAAATCAAGATAAGCTCAATATATATATAAATAGATTGCATGGGCCAAAAAAAGGTAAATATTGAAAAGCAAAAAATTTGTTATCAACATGTCTTAAAGATTTTTCCCTAGTTTCTATATTTTTGATACTGGGAAGGACTTTTAACATATCTAGGCAATAAAGTGAATGTCATTTATGGTCCATTCAATCAGCTGGAAAGGACAAAAAAGGCAATACAAACAAGGATATAAGCAGATAAGAGGAAAAAAAAAGCATGAAATATAGCATGAGACCCTTCCTTCCCAAAAGGAAAAGGAAAGCATGAGACCCTGAACAGCTCTCTCTTACTAGTGCTGCAGTTTCATGAACTTGCAGGGAAAATTATTGTATCATGAGCATGAAAATATACACAAAATAGAGTAGAATTATTTTTAATTTTTTTTGGGTAATGGAAGGGCACAGTTGATAATATTTTCCATTTTGAGCATTCATTAAATATGCCCTCCTAAAAAAGGAAGATTCTCATTTCAAGAAGGGAGGGAGCGCCATAAATCAAAGAAAGTTGTGCCCAATAAAATTGTATCACCACTTCTCTCAATAAGAAGGAACTCTCAAGTTGCTTCTCAAATCACTATTAGGTCACTACTTACAGATGAAAATTTACACGGGCAAGGTTAAAACCCAGCTCCACCCAAAAAGAGGATGCTGAATCTAATGGTGCATTATCTTCCACAAGAAAAGATTAATAACGCATACCTCGCATTACCACTAGCCTGCATTTAGCAAAATGATTTTAAAACATAATGGAATAGCAGTTGCTTACAATTAAAGCCGCAGAACGGCAAAATGCAGCTCCACTAGCACTTGAATCAGCATATTCGTCATAGTCAGCCTCCAAGAGATGGCGCTCTGCAGCTGCCATTGCAAGAAGCCGAGGATCATGTAAGTCAAGTTGAGTACCAGCTACTGTCCAGCCCCCACTGCAAGGCAAATCCATGTGGACGAATCCATCAGTGATGGAAAAGAGAAGATAGAAAAGAAAATTTTCAAGATTGTGATTGCGAGAGGACATGCTGATCATGTTGGATAGCTCTCAATAAAGACGTTAACAGCTAAACTGGCAACAAAGAAAAGGTTACATCAGATTATCAATAAAATTTTCAGCAACAAGGCCTATATATATACTGTGGAAAACTGACCTGTCCCAAAATATAATAATTTTAACACATTTTAAGTACATCCAAAAGAGGGGCAAAAGGTCTTTATGGACACGTCAGCTTTCATATATTGTTCTTGTTGGGCCAAGAAAAATAATTTCATGTCAATGATGCTGAATTTTAACCCTTTTTTTTTTGGAGATGGTAACATATTCCTCTGTATATACATAGACATCAGCACAATAAATTGTACTTGTAATCAAAATGGAAATGGAGTAACTACATCAGATCACCAAAAAAGAAAAAGATAAACAAACACACAAAAGCCTTACTCTTCTTACAAGGAGCCTAACACATCTATGATTGCCTCAGGATCATCCATCTATTCAGATTTGCATCAAAAACTAAAAAGAAGAACACAATTCGTCTTAATCTTCTGAAAATTTCTAGTTGTATCACTTTAGCTACAAACAGATTCAATTACAAACTAGAAGTTCCAAGAGAAACAAATTATTTGGAGACCTCTAAATAAGTGGAGTAATTCATAAAGAAGATACACATAATCAAGTCAAAGAGAAAGGTATGAAATCATTAAGATCGTCCATTCCATGGTCTATTTCCTCTCTTTTCATTTCTTTTCTTTTTTGGGAAATGGGGGCAGTGTCAGAGTGTTGAAAAGATACAGAAAAAAAAACATACTTAGAAAAGTAAACACCAAAATCAGAATATCAATATATCAACTCACAGATTGCGAGAAATGCTTGGACAAATATATCAAATTTGGCATGCACAAAGACGATAATCATGGTTCAAACCAACCTCATGTCAATAGCAATATCTTCAGAGAGAGAAGGTGGTGGTGGAGCAGTATAGCCAGGTTGGTAAGGCTGCATGTTATAGAATTTCCAAAGTCAACATATGAATTTTTATGAAATAAGCGAGCAACAACAACAAACAGAGTATAATCCCACAGGTGGGGTCTGGGGAGGGTGGTTTGCACGCAGCCTTACCCCTACCTTGTACCCTACCTTGTACCTTGTGAAGGTAAAGAAATTATTTCTGATAGACCCTATATAAGTGAGCCTCAAATAGAAACTCTTAGCACATATTCATCATCATATAATAAAGTCCCAATTGCTTAAATTTGTGAAGGGAAAAATGCATCAATCTGCATAAGGTTAGCTGTCACTCTCTCCATATCAAATAAACTCTGTGCCTATGCAAAAAAAAGAAATGCTATTTCTTCATCCCTCATTCCATTGCTCTTTTCAAGCTCATTTGGCTGTATGTGCTTTTGTGATGGGAAGAGGAAAGTTATGAAGCATCATCACTCAAAATGCAAACAGTTAGAACAAAGTACCTGATGGCAAATCTCGCAAATTATATCACCCTTCTCATTGCACCACCGCTGAACACATTTCCTATGAGCATACTGGGTTTTGTAACAAAGACACAGAAAAGAAAAAAGAGAGAACAATTAGAACAAAGGACAAGTCCATACACGTACAAAGGACCATTGTCATGCAGTTGCAGCACAGATGGATAAAACATGACCATCAATAATTCAAAGAAGTTGAAATCTGTGCTAATTCTAGAGAAGTTGTAAGAACTAATGAAAGTTTGATAAAAACAAATTGTAGACTGGTCAAAGGAAAAACATTCTTCAACTTTCCAGCAGCTAAAATCAGTAAACTAGACCACCCTTTACACAAACAAGACAAAACAGTGAATGTGACACTTCGCTAGGATAAAAGACATGAATGATAATAGGATCGTAAAATGATGAATCATGAAAATGTCAAGTTCTTGAGAAGCGTAACTTGAATACTAGCACCATTTAGGCTTAGTAAAAAAGAAGATGGCATTATGGATACATATTTATTACTATAAGCACAAGCAACATCAGAATCAACATTTAGAAGCTAGTTGAATAAGAGCGCAAAAATTGAACTTCACAAAACTACCTTTAAGCTACCATTGCAGCTACAAGGTATCTCCAAATTCTTTGGGCTATCTTCTTCCTGGCATATTCGGCATTCCACAGGCTGAAGTAATGGCTCATCTTCACCTCCAGCTTCTGGCTCTTCATCCTCCTTACTGGCAGTACCATATGCAGATTGACCTACTTTGTGAGAGCAAGAACTTTCCCCCGAGGATTCTGCATCCTCTGACCCTTTCAGAGAGTGAAAAGATTCAGGTGGGATAAGGCGATCAACACATAGAGCCAAGTGTTCTCCCATTAGTAGTTCACACCACTTATCCTAAAATGGGCAAACATGGTCAGCCATCTTACGTAACAAGAGAAGAAAGGAATTTTTTAAACCTTCATATAGCTTAGCACAAAGTTGTGACCCCTTTCTATCCGTAATAGTAGGAGTCTTACAACTCAGTAAAAGAACCATCACAAGACAAGAGAAACCGTTCATAAAAAACCTACTATTTGACTCCCCTCCAAGTTTCTCCTCACAAAGTTTAGCCTCTTATTCATTAGTATAAAGACTCAAATGACACATTCACTTGACAAATAAATGGGAAATTCAAGTTTTGAATTGTCAACAAGAAGATTCCCAAAACCCAACAAAAGCATCAGTACAAGCAAGAGGTATAGCCTTTACTATTAAGATCAACTGTGAACTAGCTACTACTCTATTCTTTTTTTCTGGAATGGGTAACAAATTATGAATATAGAAAAGTCAAAATTCAGGGACTATTCAAGTCCTGCCATTTTTCAAAGCAGAGCTCTTCAACACAAAGTGGATGCTTGTTGCTATAAACTGATATCGAATAACTCTGTTGACTTTATTAATAGACAAAAGAAATACCCAATTGGAAAATTAAAGCAAATGCGTTTGAAAAACTTCCGATTCTTGCCTTCCCACTTTTCTCTAACCAACACGAAATATAAAGGGTAAAAAAAATCTAAAACGGGACCAAGCTTGAAGATCAAAGCATAACCATTCTAATCAATTTCATTGTAATAGAAACCAGAATCATAAAAAGTTAAAAAAAAAAAAAAAAACCAATTAACTCACCGCAACAAAAAAAGAAAAAAACAATTGATAGGGAAAAAAAAGAAATTTGACATACCTGATAATGTAATTGTTGATAGGCTTTGGTTTTCTGAGAGAAGCTAATGAATTTGTACAACTGTTGAGAGAAACAAAATAGTTGTAACTTGTAAGAACTCTCCCGGTTTCGGGCCTTTGCTTGGAAATTGGATTACCAAAATTGAGTAAGCTATAAAAGTCTTCTCTTAGATTATATCGAGATTTTTATAGAAACTAGTACGGCGTCGTTTACAGACGTTTCCACTATCACCGGCATCCGAGAAATTACGCTGCTAATAACTCAAGTTACTCGCTGCCTCAACTTCTGTCATGTCATTAGTTCGTTGCGAAATTTAAATAGATATATAAATTTAAAATCGTAATCGACATACCTTTAATAATAAAACCTAAACTAAATAGAAATATTAAAACTTCTTCTTTTTTTTTTTTAATGAGAAGTTAAAAAATATCGAAGTTAAAAAGTGTTTGAACATCCTTCTTTTATCTTGAAAAAAAAAATTTAATCTTAAGGAACTTACACTATATTTCATAAGAACTAAGATAAGAATTTTGTAGGATCCTAGTGTGGAAAATCTTAAAATTTTATTTTTTTTATATTAAATATGATTATAGAATAATCTAAATCTCAAAATGCAGCAAAAAAAAAAAAAAAATGTACCTTCAAGTGGAATAGTAAATTACAAATATATTTATAGGTAAATTAAAGACTTTTAAACGAAAATACTTTAACCCTACGGAGTTCTCTATAAAATATGATTTCCCTAAGAAATTCTAATTAATAGTTTCCTTCCGTCAAGAAAACTTTCTTATATGCATACTCAAAAATATTATTTGTCATTATATATTATTTACTTAAAAAATAAGATAAATAATTTATTATTAAATATATGAATCGCATATTTGTGTCAAATAATAGACACATGTTCTTTTTCCTTTACACAATTAACTCAAAGAAAAAATAAACAACTTCGTTTTATATATTTGAGATTTTTAATTATCAAATTTTAGAGATATTAGATAAAATTGAAACAATACACCAAAAAAAAAAATAGTAGCTTATATGTAATACAATATTATTTCTTTTTTTCTTATCTCTATATTTATCAATCAATGAGAGGGTTATGTATCTTTATTTGATAATAAGATTTTCAATAGTCAAACCAAAAAATATTTTTTAAAAATTCTAATCGAATAAACATAATAAAAATAATATATGAAAATAAAGTCTATATAATATATTTGTATCTAATTAGTGGATATATAATCTTTTACCAATTAACAATAATTAAATGAAATTAAGTGTGATCTTTTACAAAAGAAAAACATATACACCATTTGGGTGGGTTCCTTCGGAGAAGCACTCAGAGAGACATTTGGACAGCGTCAATTATTTGACTTTGAACAAATTTAAGTTTTTGTTAATGCTTAGACCAAATTTGACGACTACATAAATAAATAAAATTAACAAAACTCCCCATACTATTTTCACGCGCAAAAGCCACACTATTTGTCCACGTTGGTACGAAAAGGTCATTAGAAAAAAAACATTCACCAATAAATAAAAGAAAAAGATGCAAAAGTGTGATTATTTTTGTGTTCTTAATTATGATGTGATATAAAGACTTTATAAAAAAAACTATTTTATATATTGTAGTCACGATCCAAATGAGTTTTAGTAAGAAGAAGCAAAGATAATGGACATTATATTCCTTTTTGTCTTGGTTAGATAATAGACAGGTAAAAAGATAAAAAAAGATCGCATAAGATATTTTCTTTGTGATTCTGGCCATCCTAATCCACTTTGAAAGAACTCTAAAGGAGGAAATATGACAAGAAACAAATACCTAACAATTACAAATCACACGTGCATATGCTTCATCCTAGGGTTTGTCATTTAACACCAATTCTAGTAAATGAAAGTATTAAGTACTTGATTAGGAATTTAAGATTTATACGCAGAGTGTATGTGAATGCGATAACTTAAGAATATAAAAAGTTTATACATATATCTTGAGTTGATGAAGTTTCTGCATTTTCGTCAAGATATTTCACTATGCAAGATTTAATTATTTACTTGCGATTCTTTAGCATTTAAAAAGTATCAAATTTTATCCAGTAAACTCAAGTTCACTCATAAACGTCTATTCTTTTGCCAAATAGGTCCCTTTTTTAGTACGGATGTCTAAAAACACAATTTATAGTGAAGAATTGACAGATCAGTTAGAAAAATAACGTATATGTATGCTATATTAT
>JACEIK010000205.1:398246-408335 GCA_018107945.1 Datura stramonium | reverse complement strand
ATTTGAGAGAATCAAAATTATTGAGTTATTAAATTGAGCGAATTATTCATTCATTCATACTTAATTGGGTTGAGATAGACCAATTTACGAATAACAAAATAATTTATCACAATCAATATACCCTGCATAAAAATAATTGTGAAATTCAATCTGTATTCTTTTAGGCAAAACAATGATGAAGCTACTCCTTAATGTCATTTTCAGAAGCGCAATGAACTGGAAATTCGTACAAGTACAACTAACCACACATTTTGAAACGAAAATTTATGTGCATATTAATTTGGTCAAAGTGAAAGAGGATACCCCATTGTACTAATACATGTCATTTGACCTTTGAAAACAATAACTAGCTTAATTGAAGATATAAGTGGTTCCTCAAATATTTTACTTGAATTATTTCAACACCCACCTCTGTGATTAGAGATATACTGGTTAATTAACACACCTGAACATTTATATTATTTTCGTGTGATACATGTGCCAATTTACTTTTTAAAAATATCGAGTGATTGTCCACGTATTACACTATTAATTTTGAGCCCCCCTTCTTTTTCTTCTTTTTTTCTTCCTTCTTTCTTTCTTTTTCTCTCTCCCCAATATCTCACTCCCATAAAAACTATGTCGCTTGTTTGATATCAATTGAGTCTTCTTTGCTCCTTTATCAATTAAGTAGAAATAATTAGACAAATTGATTACTAATTAAAGAAATAAAAGTGTGGAAGATGGATTGATTATTGTGTGCAATGAAGCCCAACTATGTACTGCTCTAAAAATAAAAGTCTTACACAATAACTTAATTTCAACAAACAAACCTCAATTAGAATGATCTCTTTTACTCAAAAAAAAATGATTTTTACTCAATTAAGATTTATCTTGTCTTGTCCAATTTGTTACAAAAACTTATACAATCATCCTTGGAAAAAAAAAAGTAGATTTGTTTAAGAAGAAGGAACAAGTTGTTACAAAATGTAGAATAACTTGAAGAAGGATGAAAAAGAAGAGGGAAGAAATATGCAATTTTGCAGAAAAGATGAAGAAGAAATATAAAAGAAAGAGTATGAAGAAGAAGAGTATTTAAAGGTGAAATTTTTTTGAAAAAAAAAATACTTACTTATCAATTTATAGCAGTTATAGTGCCATATAGGTGAATTTTAATGATTAAAATATCATTCACACGCGAGGAAATGATTGAACATATGACTTTAGTTCAGGCGATAGTTCAGAAACCTAATACAAACTTCATATAATTTAGCTATTAAACTCACAAAAATAGTACAATTCAGCAGTGAGAGTCTAAAACCTCAATAGCTAGGGNATATAATTTAGCTATTAAACTCACAAAAATAGTACAATTCAGCAGTAATCTAAGAACAAAAAGTATCTCTTCAAATTTAAATTATATTATATAAATTGAAAGGGAAAAACAACATTACTAGTCAAAATCTGTAACAATTCAAAAAACATTCCGGCTCTTTTCCAGTTTGAGCCATGTCCATGAATCCCAGCTCCCAAAAACAATCTTGGGTGTTATGTACTTTCTGATTTCTAAAGTGAAGCGTTCTGACAAATTAGAGAATGAAAGCAATCTCTCCTCGCCGTTTTTCTGTATCTAATTGTCGCTGTCTCTCTTCTCATGCGGCAGCGCGTATAAACCACCACCCACAAATACAATGCATTCCCGGACCCACAAATTTTACCAGTCACTTGCATGGCGATGCTTTGATTTCGTTTATCAAGTCAGCTTCTGGAAAGCCCCATTTGCTAGAAATCCACGCCCATCTCATCCGCAAGTTTCTCTTTGAAGATGCCATTTTTTTCTCAGCTTTCTTATTTCGTGTTGCTCTCCCGCCACTGCATGATTTGGCATATGCTTGTCGGTTATTCTCAAAATTTAGAAAACCCGATTTTTTCCAGTACAACATCATGATTAGAGCTTACGGAATGAGTGATTCACCGGGAAATGGTTTTCAGTTATATCAAGAAATGCTAAGGTCAGGTGTGTCACCGAATTCTCTAACATCATCATTCGTTACAAATTGCTGCATAAAGAGTGGGTCTTTCTTTGGTGGGCTACAGATTCATGCTCGAATTTTGAGATATGGGCATCAATCTGATGGACGCCTGCTGACCACATTGATGGATTTTTATTCATCTAAGGAGAAGTATAGCGACGCTTGCAAAGTGTTCGATGAAATGTCTCATAGAGACACAATAGCTTGGAATGTGTTGATTTCTTGCTACATGCGTAACCGACGAACTCGGGATGCTTTGCGTGCATTTGATATAATGCAGAGCTCGTATGATTGCCAACCGGACGATGTTACTTGCTTGCTGTTACTTCAGGCTTGTGCAAATTTGAATGCATTGGCATTTGGTGAGGGAGTTCATAGATATTGTGAAGAACATGGCTTTGACAAGGCAATGAATATCTGTAATGCACTTATAACTATGTACTCCCGGTGTGGTTGCATCGAAAAGGCTTTTGAGGTGTTTAAGGGAATGACCGAGAAAGATGTGGTGTCTTGGACTGCAATGATATCAGGGTTGGCTAGCAACGGTTATGGCAGAGATGCAATTGAGGCATTTCGGGAGATGCAAAATGCAGGTGTTTCCCCTGATTATCAGACTTTCACTGGGGTTCTTTCTGCTTGCAGTCACTCTGGACTACTTGATGAGGGTAGGATGGTTTTCAATAGTATGAGCAAAGAGTTTGGGATTCCACCAAACATTCATCATTATGGGTGTGTGGTTGATCTAATGGGTCGTGCTGGTATGGTTAATGAAGCTTACAACCTTATAAATTCGATGAAGGTCAGACCAGATGCAACAATATGGAGGACTCTGCTAGGAGCTTGTAGAATTCATGGCCAAGCTGACCTGGGAGAACAAGTCATTGAGCATTTGATTGAACTTAAAGCACAAGAAGCCGGAGATTATGTACTGCTGTTGAATATTTATTCATCACATGGTGATTGGGATAAGGTAATAAACGTGAGAAAAATGATGAAAGACAGGGGAATCCAAACCAATCCGGCTTGTAGTACTATTGAGTTTAGAGGGGAAATACATGAATTCGTTGCAAATGACTTTTCGCATCCAAGAAAGACTGAAATTTTTGAGATGTTGGACGAGATCAATCAGCAACTGAGGATAGCAGGATACGTTGCTGAGACAATGTCAGAGTTGCACAATGTAGGTGTGGAAGAGAAGCAGATTGCATTATCTTATCACAGTGAGAAATTGGCTATTGCTTTTGGGGTTCTATCAACTCCACCTGGCACATCTATAAGAGTTGCAAAAGATCTCCGAATTTGTGTTGACTGCCATAATTTTGCCAAGATGTTGTCAGCAGTCTATAATAGGGAAGTTGTTATTAGAGATCGTAACCGCTTCCATCATTTCAGAGAAGGTCGTTGCTCTTGCAATGACTATTGGTAATTGTAAAATTTTAAACAGTAAATTCTGGAGCAGAATGAAAGTAGGACTTATGAAGATTATCTTTTTGAAGGATGATGAAAATGATGTTGGATGTGGTATTGTATAGAACCACATGACACAGTATTGGACTCGAGTTAATCATGCATCAGAAGAACTCTAGCCATACGGGAAAGAGAAAATCCCATTGTCTCTGACTACAGCTTGAAGCTAGATTCTACTAGACTCAGACAGAGAATCTATAATATATGTCAAACAACAGGATGCGTTGATTTTGCTATTACAAAGTTGTGATCAGTATAATGACGAAATTTGCCTATGGACTGAACTGAACGAGTTTCAAGCTGGGAAAACTGTTGAATTTGCCAGATGGAAGACGGTGATTACAAAAGGACTGTGATCAGAGGGAAGTTTACATAGAATAGAGGCAAACTGGCAAAGTGATTTATAATTAAATCTTGAAGGCACCCCTATCAAAGTCAAACTATGGATGAATGTCTTCTCGGGTAGTTCGCGAAGAAGTAAGGAAAGCACTGACGAATGATGAATAAACTCAAAAATCTAGTTTGATCTAACAGGACTCAAGAATATTATGCATCCGGAGCTTAAGGCTGGAGAAATATAATGTTTATATTGTCTTTATTGACAAAGCTTTGATGAAACTAGGATCTTTCTAATTCGTTATCCCTACGTTTAGTGCATTATTTTGTCAGCGTCTCTCTCACACTCTTATTACTCTTCTTATTCTTCTTCATCTTCTTCTTCTTCAATTCCCTTTCTCACCCCTTTCCCAGTGATCAGTTCCCTCCATTAGTATCATAGATCCGATTGAAGAATTGGTTAAAATATCATATACTAGTCCTTCGTATAGAGGTAAATAAAGTACGTCGCTCTAATCGGAGAATTGTGATCATTCAAAATTGATGTCAATTATTCGTTAGTAGCGGCAGGATGATTTTGTTCAGGTTGGCAGATTCGTTTTTGAAGTTTTGAGAGAATTGACTTACTATTTAGGGAGGGAATCTTATTTTGTTACACATATTTTGTGCATTTTATTTATTCGAAGAACAAAACAATTTGATCAATTAAATATGCCTCAATGTCAATCACTTATTTTCCAAATAATGACACACTCTTATTAAGAAGCTCGGCGGTAAAATTCACTGTAAGAAGCCAAAAACCGGTTTAGAATACTCACTTTTAAGATAATTAAATTTCAGAAAATGGAAGCACTTTCTGTATTTTTCATTACACAACCACCACAATGACACGCTCAGATTATAGAGAGATAGAAAACTTGATTTAACAAGAAAGAAGGAACATGACAAGAGTGCCTCAACGTCATCACTTAGAGCTTACATATCGCAAAGGAGATACAATTCTACAATACTACTGTTTTTTACTCCGTAACAGAAGCACTTTCAACTCAACTGCAAAACTGGAATCTGTTGATCATCATGAAATTTGCTAAAATTACTTTATTCCTGTTATCATTTCTTCAGCTTGTATTATATTCTAAGCAGCTACAGGTTCTTTCTGAACAAAACCTATACCCTTCTCAATGCTAGCCTTCAATTCTGGCTTTAAAGCATCCAGAGCTTTCTGTTCATACTCGGTCAATCCTTGAAGGTCAGATGAAATCAAAGCTTCAACTCCATTCTTTCCTATTTTAATCCTTGAAGCAAAGAACGGAAGCTCTGATAGGTCAGACTGCACAAAAGCACACTCATAGACATCACTATCTCCATCAAGTGCACGGAGTGAGGACTCAACAAATCTTGCTGCTGCGTAGGCCATAGAAAGTGTAGCAGACCCCGCACCAGCCTTCGCCTCCACAACTTCTGTGCCAGCATTTTGAATCCTCACAGTTAGCTCCTGTACTTCTTCATCAGTGAAAGTAGTTGATGGTTTCGTCTTTGATAACAAAGGCAAAATGGTAATACCAGCATGGCCACCCACAACTGGGACATCTACATCAATAAGCCTCAAATTTTTCTTCTGTGCGACAAATGTGTTTGCCCTGACTACATCTAGGGTGGTAACACCAAAAAGTTTTTTAGGATCATAGACACCTTTTCGCCTCAGCACCTCTGCTGCAATTGGCACTGTGGAGTTGACTGGATTGCTAATAATGTGGATAAATGCATCAGGGCAGTTATCAGCAACAGCCTCGACCAATGTCTTCACAATGTTTGCATTAATGTTGAACAGGTCATCACGTGTCATACCTGGCTTTCTTGGAACGCCAGCAGGTATCACCACCACATTTACACCTTTCAAGCAGTTGGCCAATTCAGATGCTCCAGTAAAATCTGAAACTTTGGAGGGAGTGTTGCAGTGACTGAGATCAGCCGCAACTCCTTTAACATTAGCTATATCATAAAGGTTCAGCTCTGAAACTAATGGTGACATCTTGACCAAAAGAGCCAAAGGTTGGCCAATACCACCGCTGGCTCCAAGAATAGCCACTTTGTAAGATGCTTGAGGCTGAACGCAGTTACCATATCCTTTGTTTTCTTTTTGGGCCTTTGGAGTAATAGATTGTTTAAGGACTGCAACACTTTCTTTCCCGAGAAAGGACGATTCTGATTCACAGCTTACAGTTGTGGCAGCCTTCAAACCACTGAAACTCCCAAGGTTGTTTTTAGAATTGAATTTCACACCAAAGGCTTTTGATTGTGTTATTGAGCTCCCTTTACAGCCAAGAGATGTGGTTGAGCCAACAGAGAAAGTAGTAGCTGATGTTGCTGCCATTTCACACCCTGAAAAGCAGAAACTTGATGTTAATTTTCTATTGATAATTTTTTAGGACATTACATACCACATCTGTTGCATGAGGAACAATCTTCCCTATCTGATACATAAAAACATGTGACATTGCACGAATAAAGAATTAATATGTACATGCCAGTGGGTGCTTCATTCAGTTTCCATTAGATAAAACTTGCCATCTAAAAGGCGCACACCAAGTTAAATGAAATAGGCACCTCTTTCCACCAGGAATCCAGGTTATAACTGTCTCTCTCTAGATTATCACTTGAGAGATCTTACTTCTAGTTTCTAAAATAATACTCAAGTAACTAATGTATTACTGTTTGTTAGATGCATTGTAACCTTGAGTATCACTTTATCACTGTTCTCCTAACACTTCATATTAACATCATTACCAAAATAATGCAAGAATTTGACAGATGAGATTCACTTTCCTGTTCTAAATTTAGCAACATAGGGAGATATTAGCATTTTTCAGAAAAATATAATGCACTAAAAAGGATAGCATTGTAAAAGTAAAAATAGGAAGGAGAAAATTCTTTCCATTTTTGTAATCAAGAAATCACCGAGCGCCAGTAGCACACAGTTTGAAACTATCTCCACTTAAATACCAGGCTTTTGTCCTTGAAAAAGTTCAACGCCATGACTTGAGTCTAACTCATGCATCACGTACTTGCACTCGAGCCACTTAGCACTAGAACAAAGCTCGGGGACCTTAAATTCTTTATAAGAATTATAAAATTGATGTTTTCCGATCCTAAATGATAGGTATAGCACATGTCACTTGATTGAGAAACTAAGACAAGTAATATTTGGTTTGTGCTGTAGAAAAGAAAACAAATGGACTAAAGGATGCATTTTTGGGATTAAGATACTGTAGGTCAACAAGCAGCTTGTTTAAAATAGGGGTATGAATGCTTATAAACAACAGGACAGTTTAACAAGGTGGTTCAGGAAATATGTCTGAATATAGATTGGATGGGATGTGTTGCTGTGCTAAAGGACCAGATTGCAACATGTGAAAGTGGGTTCAAAAGGTGTAGAACTGCAGTAGTGCCAAATCTTTTTGCCTTAATAGGCATTTGGCCATGCAATTTGGCGCTCAAATTTGAAGTTTTGATTTGAAATCGCTACTTGTTTAGACATTTGAACAAAATTTCAACTTCAATTTGAAATTTTGATTTCAAATTCTAAATCCTACTAAAAGGTAGGATATTCAATTCCAAATTTGTGAATTCATTTTTAAAAAAATCTAAAACTTGACCTACAAGTTTATATTTTACAAAAGAAATTCCATAAGAATCATGCTCGACATGAAGAGATTGTCCTAACCATGTGGTGAGAAGATTATGTTAATGAATAGCTAGTTACTACTATCCTTGATTTATTGGACCATGGATCTTTGCAAAATTATGTATATTTAAAAGTTTGTAATAGCATGTGATTGCAAGCATTTATTTATGAAAGGAACATGGAGATATGCAATTTGTCCATGTGGCACCTCAGTATATTCTGATACCCTGTTTATAAACTATTGTTTGCTTGTTTGGTAAGATTGTAAGAATTGGAGAAGTCTTGATTGCTTACCAAAAAATTTGCGGCTTTCATATTTATGAAAGAAAATACAACTTTTGAGATCTAAATTGATATGTCTTGAAAAGATTGTAATTGCATAGATACAGCCAAAAAAAAAAACAATACCTAATCACAGAGGAATCAACTGAATAAACTAGGAAGTAGACCAAACTGTTTCAAAAACAAGAGTGCAGATATTAACAGGTTGAATATTCTCTCTTAAAGAGTTGACATTGTATAGACACGGCCAAAAACTGAAAACCTATCTGGAACAGGGTTACTAAAAGAAGAAACCAGAGGGTTAAGCCGAACTGTGTCAAAAACACGAGGCAGGTATTGCTATGGAGATTAGACAGATAAACCCTGATCAACACTGCTATGGTGCTGCCAACAGCTAAAGTTGGTTATACCAAAAAAAAAAAGGAAGACAACGACTAGCAAAAGGGAACCAAATAACAACCATTTTATCCCAAAAGAAATATAGAGATTCCAGGATGTGGTCCACACCACAGATAAAATCTTCACTTAAGACACTCGAGAAAATCATTCAATTTTAATAAATCACATCCATAATTTGTTTAAAACACAGTAAAGGAAGGGTGCAGACATATCTCTGCTTCCACCTTGTCACTGCTTAAAATAGAGGATTCAGTAGCTCCAACAAGATGACAGAGGCATCTATGCCATACACATAGGCTCTGTTCTACTCTAAGGCGAACACGGAATCCGAATAAGTGATAGAGAAATAGATATTGAAGAAAGAGGGACCCTGCTTCCAAACGATACATAAGGCCGTAGTAGTATAATGATGCTGGGGCATTCCATCACAAAAAGGCACATTAACAGGATTTAAAACCAAAATATTTTCCTTCCAAAACTACAGATTCCACCTAGGAATTTAGCCACATTAGAACCTCACATGTGATAAAATTGGTGAAGTTGACTGATGTTTGTGAGAAAATAGACAAAAGTTAAAATCAGACAGTAAAAAGTGTATTTCTAGAATATAACACATGTATCAGGCACCTATAAATACTAGATCAGATCCTTGTTTCACTCTCTGTATCTGTAAGAGATTGAAAATGGATGGTAATAGCCGATGAGTTAATTAAAATGGATATATGGATGCACAGGCTTATAAATTTCGCCAAATAGAGCTGATAAAGTAGGAAATTGTATATGACAAGAATATCATATTAGAAAACAGAAGAAGCACGATAGCTCCCTTATAAATCACCTCACAAGTTTACACCTCGGACATCAACTTCAAACATGCACGTTCACTTAATTATCCTTTCATCATAGCGATTAGCAAAATAGAGAGAAGCAAACCGGAGAGATCCGATTATACTCCTAGTTTGATTGTAAGCTCAGAATAATATCCAATAAATAAATAAACCAAAAATAGCAGGGTCTAACAGATCTAGAGTTGCAGTAGACGGAAACACACACATGAATATTTTGATTTACATTAGAGCCAGTGCATTGTATTGAATTCCATAAGCAAAATCAGTCAAGCAGAATGCAAAAATCCACCGACCGATCCAAACCAGAGCTAGAATAAATCAACGAAGCAACTCAAAGAGAAAACTCCAGATCCAAAATGATGCGAGACAGAAAAAGAAAAAAAAAAGAATTCCCCGATGAAAACAGAGAATAGACGAAATTGAAGACGAAAACCTAAAGAGCAGAGATGGAATTACCTTAGGGAAAAATTCGGCGGAGCTGGAAAGTGAAATGGAGGTGTCGGAAGAAATTAGGAAAATGAGAGGAGAGAGAAATTTGGACGTTTGGGCCGAAAGATATTAGTAGGAGGTATGGACGAATGAGTAGAGAGGCGCTTAAAAGGGGTAGGTTTTCATGTAAAGACACGCTAAGTTGGTGTACTAGTGGCACAAGTAATTTTCATATATGGCTTTTCGTAAAAAGCCCCCCCTCGATCACATCGACTGACGACGCTTCAATCTAATATTCAACGGTGGGGCGCTAAAGAGAAACGGAATCTGCCTTTCCCATGCTTTGATTCCCCTTCTTCTCATGCCTTGCTTCTTTTCATCCGTCCAATTTATATCATCTTTCTTCTTTTTAATTTTTTGTTGCTTGTTTTCGTAATAAGTTGTTATGCCGACTGTCTACTTATTATTGTTCTGATTTTTCTTTTTAATTTTAGAACGTTCAAACATTTTTCGTGTTCTCTCACCCTCCTTTTTAATAAATATGTTTAAAGAAGCGTGGCTTTTTTTTAAAGATATTTATTATATTTTATAATTGGGTCACATAAATATTTATTATAATTTAAAATTAATA
>JACEIK010000205.1:350285-366941 GCA_018107945.1 Datura stramonium | reverse complement strand
ATATACTTCGGTATGGTATTTGGTATTTCGGTATTCTTTTTATACATATCGAATATTGTATCGAATGCATAACTTTTTTAAAATGCATACCAAATACCATCATATCAAAATCGCAATGTTAATTGCAATATATTTTGAATACTCAATTAACACATCATATTATATTAGAAAGACCAAAATGGTCATGTCAAATGATAAAATTATCTGTATTAGTAATCTTCAAGTTTACCATGATATGTATTATTTATTTCATTAAACTTCAGATTTTCTATGTCATATATTTCACATCAATAAACTTCTGATTTACCGTAGCATGTAATTTCATCATGCTTATATTTGTAGACTTATTTTCTATGTCAAGTATATTTCTACATCAATAAATCTCTCATTTACCGTAGCATGTAATTTCATCATGCTTATATTTGTTATATTTTTAAACTTATAAATTATCATAAAAAAAATATTTCTTTAAAAATATTTAATCTTTCAATCTTTTGTAGTCTTAACCACTTTTATTGTTAAACTTCATATTTACTACAATCTACGTTTCATAACAACTTTGTATATTGCAACATATGATATATATATATATATGACATAATAACAAATAAAATTCTTCGAAGCTTTCAATTTATTTTTCATCATTACGATATTGTTTGGGCACTAATGGTGTTATAATTCTTGTAGATAAATAATTAGGCTCTTCCCGAAAACCTTGATCATTAATCTATATTATCAAATATTACTTATATACTTTTGGTATCGTGAAAGCAAATCTAGACACTACCGGTGTCATGAAATAATTAGGCTCTTCTCGTTCTTGATTTATTAATCTATTTTTCGTTAGCATAATACATAAAATGGACACTCAAATCCTCGGATTCAACTCGACAATTAAGATTCAAACTTTGAGACGCACATTTAGACACCTCAACTCTGGCTTCACCGCGTCACGTGGTCAGCATTATGTGCCTACAAGACATACTCTGCACTAGTTGGAGCGCTTAGCTGTCAATTAAGACTAAATCAGGTACCTAGATGCGCACTTCAAAGTTTGAGCCATGACCGCCAGCAGCCAAGCCAGTGCATTCATATACGTATTTGCGCCAACTAAAATAGATATTAAGTTCTTAAACACACGTATTTTAAATATCTCATTCGAAGGCTAATTAACGATGAATATTTTAACAAAAGTGGCAATCAACTAAATATCTCTTCAAAGTGATAAGCAAGAATTTTGTTTGCTTTACCAGAGCTTCTAACATTGCAATTGTTTCCTTAGGATTAAATCTCCATTATTGACTTTCCTGGGAGAAATTTCATATTTAAATTATTTCTATTTCAGAAAAATTTCAAAGTTTTACTATTTCCAAAGAGTAAAATTTTAACGTTTACACTACTTCAAGAGTTGGATGTCAAATTCTTACTGCCTTCAGGGGTAAATTTCATACTTACCAATTTCTGGAAGAAAATTTCGCGCATTTTATTAAAAGATTGCCACATTCACTTCGTAACTGGATCGTATTAGTCCTATATTTCCCTGGAGTAGAAACTTCTATATTTGACCTTACTTGTTCCCAAAATATTTTGAATAGGAAAAGTGAGCATAGGTTGAATAGGAAAAAGTTATCACAGGATGATTCACATTCAGAAGAAGCAGAGTCATATATGGACAATTTAAGCTTCAAATTTTGCTAAGCCAAACTCTGGTCTCCAAGATATAAATGACTTGTAAAGGATAACGAGCGGGATATTGTAACATAAAATACCACATTCCTTAGAAAAAGGTACACGAATTATTATTTTATCTCTCATGGTAAGTTGGTAAAGATTTTCTTTTATTTATTTGAGAATAAAATTTAATTATTTGAATGTGCTTTGAATAATAAAGTATTTATCAATAGTTTATTATTTTGGTCAAGCACACTGTATCGTTTCCGATATTTTTTTAAATTATTTCTATTTCGGTGAAAAAAATTCAAAGTTTGCCTATTTCATGAGTAAAGTTTTAACATTTACACTACTTCAAGAGTGGATGTCCACCATTATTTGGGGTAAATTTCATATTTACTACTTACTAGAAAATTTCAGCGATTTTACAAGATTTGGCCATTCACTTTAACTTGGATCGTATTAGTCCTCATATTTCCTGGGGAGTAGAAACTTCTATATATGACCTTACTTGTTCCCAAAATATTTGATAGAAAGTGAGCATAGGATTGAATAGGAAAAGTTATCATAGGATGATTCACATTCAGAAGAAGCAGAGTCATCTATGGACAATTTAAGCTTCAAATTTTGCTAAGCCAAACTTCCGGTCGCTAAAGATATAAATGACTTGTAAAGAATAACGAGTGGATATTGTAACATGTACAATTACATTCTTAGAAAAGGTACACGAATTATTATTTTATCTCTTGTGAGGTAAGTCAGTAGTATTTTCTTTTATTTATTTCGGGTAATAAAATTTAATTATTTGAATGTGTTTGAAATACGATTAATAAATAGTTTATTATTTTGGTCAAACACAATTAGACATTGTTCTCGATATTTTTAAATTATTTCTATTTCAGAAAAAAAAATTCAAAGTTTGCCTATTTCATGAGTAAAGTTTTAACATTTACACTACTTCAAGAGTGGATGTCAAATTCTTACTATTTCTGCGTAAATTTCATATTTACTACTTCGAAGAAAATTTTACGATTTTATTAAAAGATTACACATTCACTATGAACCTGACCGCATTAGTCCTATATTTCCTGGGAGAAACTTCTCTATATATGACCTACTTGTTCCCCAAAAATATTTGATAGAAAAAGTGAGCATAGGATTGAATAGAAAAGTTATCATAGGATGATTCAAGCATTCAAGAAGCGTAGTCATCAATGGACAATTTAAGCTTCAAATTTTGCTGGCCAAACTTTGGTCGAAGATATAAATGACTTGTAAATATAACGAAACTGATATTTTAACATAAAATAATTAAGCATTCTTTAGAAAAAGGTACACCTAATATTATCTTATCTCTTCGTGAGGTAAGTTGTGTGATTTTCTTTTATTTATTTTGGAGAATAAAATTTAATTATTTGAATGTGTTTGAAATACGTATTTATCGTTATTATTTTGGTCAAGCACAATTAGACATTGTTCTCGTATATCTTTTAAATTATTTCTATTTCAGGAAAAAAATTCAAAGTTTGCCTATTTTAGGAGTAAAGTTTTAACATTTACACTACTTCAAGAGTGGATGTCAAATTCTTACTATTTCAGGGGTAAATTTCATATTTACTACTGCAAGGAATTTCATTTATTTTATTAAGATTTACATTCACTTCGTAACCTGCATCCGTATTACCCATATTTCCTGGGAGTAGAAACTTATATTTGACCTTACTTGTTCCCCAAAAGTATTTTGGATAGGGAAAAGTGAGCATAGAATTGAATAGGAAAAGTTATCATAGGATGATTCACATTCAGAAGAAGCAGAGTCATATATGGACAATTTAAGCTTCAAATTTTGCTAAGCCAAACTCTGGTCGCCAAGATATAAATGACTTGTAAAGGATAACGAGTGGATATTGTAACATAAAATAATTGCTATCTCTTTTAGAAAAAGGTACACGAACTATTATTTTATCTCTTTGTGAGGTAAGTTGTAGTATTTCTTTTATTTATTTTGAGAATAAAATTTAATTATTTGAATGTGCTTTGAAATACGCATTTATCAATCGCTTATTATTTTGGTCAAGCACAATTAGACATTGTTCGGACATTCCTTAAATTATTTCATTTCAGAAAAAAATTCAAAGTTTTACTATTTCGCAGCAGTTAACGTTTACACTACTCAAGAGCTGATGTCAAATTCTTACTATTTCTCAGGGTAAATTTCATTACTACTTTAGAGGAAATTTCATGATTTTTTTAAGTATTGTCACATTCACTTCGTGGATTGGATCGTATTAGATCTATATTTATAACATTTATCAAAAAGTTTTCATTCTTCGAAAATGAACATAATCATCTAAGTGTGGCTTAACTTCATATTAAATAATGATAGGTTAAACTTCTTTAATATATTGCTACTGAGCAAATCGAGGTATGCATATTAAGTAGAAATTTTCAATATATTTTTAGTTGTAATTGCAACAAGACTAAAAAATGTTATCATTTCTAATGATCATATATTTCTAACAATTTCTTATTCTTACTCATTAATAAATATCAAATGCATATCATCATATATTTTCACAATATTGTTTTCATGAAAACAACATATTTTCACAATATTATTTTTCTAGAACAAATATATATTTTCATAATATTATTCTTCCGGAATAAGTATAAAGCATGGATTGTCAAGTGAATCAATAAAGTCGCCGTATTATAAAAAATTTATATTACATAATGTTATTACTTAAATATAGCTAACATCGTCTTCATCTTTCCAAAACTTTGATTTTTCTTATCTCAAATCTTTTACAAAGAGAATGCTCAATACAAAAACTTCAGCAATACAATACTTATAAAATAATTATAAAAAAAAGAATAAGAATATTGAGAGAAGAGAAAATACTTATTATTTCTCTTGAGAATTAATTACAATTAAATGAAACCCCTATTTATATAAAAACTAACTTGATCTCAAAGTTATCATCCTAATCTTTTCTTAAAGAAATAGACATTCATCCTAATTAAAAAATATATTTATACCAAAAAGAGATTTCTAAGAGTGTCTAAACAAATACTATGCAAATTAATTTGAGAATAGCACGCGATACTTAAAACTTTTAAAAATAAGGAACCTGGATACATAAATGTTAATAATTCCTTAAGTTGGAGATTCATAAAATCATTAATCGTGTGATAATCAATATCTTGACTGAGAAAAAGGATGAAGAACAAGTGAAAGGAAGGTGTAAAATTGGCCGGGCATTAAAAGTAAATATGTCATGTAACGTTCACCTTATTAAAATGTATACATTTAAACCATTTAGATAACTACAAAAATATTATCCCTAATACAAAAAATATATATTAAAACCATTTAAGTAAAACTATAAACAGTTAAGAAGAAAAAGTTCTGTTTTATTTAAAGGAGAATAATTATTCATACATTAGGAAACCTAAAATACAGAGGCTCTGCACATGGCAACATTTGTACAGTCACGAACAAGACTTCTATCAGTTTTACTTTTTACACCCTTGTACAGTTACTTTATATCTCTCATCGCCAGTGGCATCAGTTATGTTTACCATTCTGAGCCCTCACCTAATTGGCTAACCTGACTCTAGTCTAGGTATACCCCAAAAACTAATAATGTACAACTTAAAAACTACTACAAACATTTTTATTTTTTTTAACATGCTCCATTGTGACAGCCTAATAGGTAGAGCCAAAGCTAGACAACAGAACAAACACGAGTACACTCGACCTAGCCTCAGTTAGCTGTACAATTTCCTTCCTATGTCTTCTAAGCAGAATAGGAAGCCAGAACACTGATCCTCCTCTCTGCAAAACATGCAACGCCTAGTTAGAAATGCAAAAGTGGAATCTATTGGAATTCAATCATAAACAGATCTATATATCAAGTACAAAGTTCCGGAATTCAGAGTGGGGAGGAGAGGGGGAGGCACCTTCATCAAGTATAAAACTAGAGCAGATAAGACATGACTTATCCTAAGGCGAGGAGTGGAGACAAAAGAAAGAATACCTCCAGCAGCAACTAGTTTCTCTACACGGGCAACTATGTGCTTCCCATAGGTATATTTCTTCAGAGCATTTAGATGAACCTTGATTCGGTTGAGAATTAGTTCAAGTTGCTGGTCATCACATGTCTCCAGCACTTTCTGTACAACATAGTTTGCAAACTGATCTTTCATCATCACCTGCACATTTAAATCATAAATAAACAAGCCCCTATGTACGCCGGCAAGATATTTTTCCTACTGCCTGAAGTTTGAAAGACAATTGCTCACAAATACCCTTTCCATCACTAAAAAGAAATTGACAGGGTCTGGAGTACAAGGTGAAAGTACATAATTTTCAGCATGAATCTAGACATCAGATCCTACTTCTTAAATGAATATCACATACTTAGAAACTATATACGAAGTATTATAATTCACAATTTTTTGTAATTAAAAATATAATATTTTTAAGAAAATCATAATTGAATATAAGAAGTTATTTGATTCCCTAAATAGTAACTGTCATATAACATAGGGAAATTGAGTATCCATGTCCAAGAAGTATGCATGATAAGTCCTGAAATAAAATTTCAACACATAGGATAAGAAAGAAAAACTGGCAGAAAGTGATAACATACAAAATCTCCACCAGAACCACATTTGATGGAAGAAATGTGGTCTACAAAGTAGCTATCCTCCATTTTGCCACTTCGAACAGTTTTTCTTTTCCTTTGTTCATTTAGGGACCATTGGTTGGTTAACAAGTTATACCAGGATTATAAGCATTAAAGAATGACGGGATTATTTAGTTGATATATGGTAGAGGTTTGGTTCATTGGTCTAAAAATGGAGTATAGAGTATATAAAACATTTTTTGGCTTTACTTCGAATAAATTAGGATAAACTTCTTGTTTCCAATTTTAACCTTGACTTTTTTGAAGGACTTTAGGAGATGAGCTTTCTTGAAGGACATCTGTCATTTTAGTGTTATCCCGTTACTAGTAATCCCGGGATTGTTATCCCACATTGAATGTGGTATAAAAATAATACCACAGTTGTAGTATAAAATAATTCCTGGATTGCTAATCTTTCAATCAAATGTTCAGCCAAACTCTGATAAAATAGTCACATATTCTATCTTGGAATTATTATCCCTTATCCCACCGACTAAACAACCTCTTAGGTTCTTAAATACTCCCTCGGTTTCAATTTATTTGTCTTACTTTTCTTTTTAGTGAGTTTCAAAAGAATGTCCCTTTCCATTTTTGGCAACTCTTTAATTCCAACTTTCCGCATGGCATATTCAAGACCATAAGATTAAAGGATATTTTGGTACATTTTACATATCTTTAATTTAAGACCACAAGATCCAAAAGTCTTTACTTTCTTAAACTCCGTATCAAGTCAAAACCAGACAAGCAAATTGAAATGGAATGAGTAACAAGATACAAACAGATTACCTGTATCATTTATTCAATAAGATTGCTACAAACAAAAGTTAAATTCATTGTATCATTTATTCAATAAGATAGATACAAACAACAGTTAAATCCGTTGGCTCTCTTTTGTGGTCCAACCATACCTATTAGTATCTTATACTTTTATATAAATCATTTCCACAACTAGTTTACTTATGTTACACGTGAACTTGGTATTATGTTTCTTTGTTTAAGTCAACAATTGATTTCTACTTCTTTCTGTTGTACATTTTTCTCAATGTTTTGTGGCACCTATGTCCGTCCTAGATATCTGTATAATTACCACTTGAAAGTCTTTCAACTAAATAATTAATTAAACAGCTAAAAGATCTCCTCCTTTTGCTACCACTTCTGGCATTCTCTATCTTTAATAGCTGTGTTCACCCACAACCATGCTCTAAAAAGAGCCAATAAGAAGAAGCTTAGGATTTTCAATTTGAAGAACTCTTAGCAAACCAAAACCAACTGATTAAATGCATCCCAGACGGTAAAAAACCATCTATACTAAAGCTCAAGGCCCCCTAAGAAGAGAAATTATATCTGAGTAGATCTTGTTTATATTAGACAGTCAAAAGAACAGAGAACTCTACGTAAGCTTGAGCATACCACTAGTGAAAGAAGCATCTGAAAACTAACAAACCTGAAGAGGACCATTTTCATCTTCGGAGCCAAGCATCTCATCTACCAAGGTCTGGCGTTCTTCAGGAGTTCCAAAGGTTAAACATTTCTCCACAACATTTGAGGCAAATTTCTGCTGGCTCATCTGAACTATCTGCCCCATCAGCTTATTAATTATAGAAGTGCGCTCCTCTGGCTTTCCATGTTCCAATACGTGCTGTTACAAAACAAATCAGTACTACAGTAGTCGACATCTAAGCTAAAGACATTATGAGTGAATAAATCCCTCTAACCCCCAAAATTGGAGAGCTGATGACCCTCAGTCTGATTCTTATCAACTCTACAACATTGGAACATGAGAATGCATTCTAGTATGACAAATAGAAACTATTTAGAAGATTTGCCAAGAATGAGAATGCATAAACTTTAAGAATAAAAAATTGTACACCAATCAACATGCAATTTAAATCAGAGAAGGCCTTTCCCACAATGCACTATCTAACAAATGAATAAATTGAACGCAAAAAGTTTATGTACCAATCTTTTTCCAAAAAAAAACAGAAACCAGTATGGAAAAGAAGATGATGATTTTAAGCTTTAATAGACTAGTTCACATCTTCTGGTAAATTAGCTTGAAACATCCCATTGGTAATGAGTTATGGAGGTTGAGATATGCAGCAGACCTGAACGACATAATTCCCATATTGATCTTGCGCCAGCATGCAAATAGATTGCAAAATCTCCTTCATGACAATGTTTTGTGTTTCAGGATTATGGCAATGTTCCAAGACTCTCTGTCATGAGAAAGTAAATCAGAAATAAAGATCATCCCATGGACACAGAATACCAAAGAAAAAATAAAAATTTACAGGCAATTAATTTGACCTGTATGACCCGACATCCATATGGATGGGTGGACAATGTCACAACTTGATCATAAAATGTGGAAATGATGAACTGGATGGCATCCTCTGGAATGCATTCGATACACTTCTGGATAACATGATTCCCATTCTGATCTCTAACACAGCGCATAGCATGACCATCAAGCTCTCTGACCATTTTGGTTTGCTGATCCAGATCAACAACCTCTACGGCCTGGAGGGCATAAGAAAAGAGAGAACCTCAAATATTTAGCAGTGAAGTGTCATAGAAGAAATCCTTACAACAGTATCATGCATAGAAGATGTGTATGTTGGATTATAAATATGTTAATTTCCATTCGGTGAGACACTAGGTATAAATAAATTCATAATACAGAATCAATAGTTCTATAGCAGTGGAATTAGAGACAGGAAACAAGACCACCCTATCGAAAAGCTTTTGGATACCAGTAAACCCTAAAAGTCAATTTTAGGCAAATCTATCACATAATAATTTTTGAAATTGGTCACTTTCATAAAATAATTCAAAATCAATCCTTTTGTATTAGACCATGATGACATCAACTTTTCAACCTTACAAAGGGTATGCTATTAACTAAATACAAAAACCGGCCTAGATGGTATCCATTAACTTGGGAGAGTGAATTTTGGCATGCTAAGGGAGGAACTTTGAATAATATCTGAAAAAGAAAGTCGATAAATAGTCTGATCATAGGAAACAAGGCAAAATTTTGGACGTTCAATCCCTTATCACATAGTATAGTGTATACCCATTTTTAACAAGGACAAGAAGCAACTAATGTGGCTTCCAGGAAGACAATCTACCATAGGAATAAGATGGCCCCAGCAATTTAGCTTATGAAGAAATGAGATTCCGCTTTACATGACAGGAGAATAGCCAACTTGCAAGGGTATCAACTTTTTCCCCAGCTCTAGCAATACGTAGCCAATTTTGCAACATAATTCTCTCCAAAATAAAGTAAACTATTTTCCCAGTAATATCTATGGTAATCCTCTATCAGGTTTCCATGGAAAAAATACAACATTTAAAGACAAAGAAGAGAGGAAAGAAATATGCAGAGAAGGGAAAAGGCAAGAAGATTAAAAGAAAAATCAGAAACCAGTGATGGGAAATTGAAACAACACAGCAAAGCCCTTCAATTTGTTGAATGACTGGAGTTTCAAAAGGCAGGCCATTTTAACACCAGTTTGTGACTTCAACTTCTCAATCAACATTACATGCTAAATTACAACACATAAGCCAGCAGAGAACAAGACTAACAGACTGTTTGCCAAGTTTATCGGAAGCTAACAACACTCCTTTTTAGTTCAAAAAAAGCACTTTTTTGAGACTTGAGGTGCTTGGTGCCTTGGCCAAAACAGTAAGGTACTTTTGAGCAACAGCAGAAACATCTATTTTTACTTTTGGGATGAAGCTACAAATTCTATCTTCTGCCAAGACACAAACAGAAAATTAATTTTCTCAAGATAAATATATTCTTACTATAAATTTATATTGACCAAACTATCTCTTATTAATTTAGCCTTCTCCTTTTTTCTTTTTTGTTTCTACCATTCCTTACCCGTCTCCTTCTCCTCATCCTCTTTGGAATAGTCTCAACTATAAATGCAATCTCTTTTTTTTTTCTTTTCTAGTGTTTCTTCTCTTACTCTCTCCTCTTCCTCTTTGAAATAAAAAAGGCAGAAGCAAAAAATTAATTTTTTTCAAGACAAAAACATTCTTACTATAAGTTTTTGTTTACCAAACTATCCCTTATTATTTTAACCTTTTCCTTTTCCGTTTCTTTCCTACCATTCCTTATCCTTCCTCTTTCTCCTCATCCACTTGAAATGGTCTCTAAACTACAAATAAGATTTTTTTTTCTTTTCTACCGTTTCTTCTCTTTTTTCTCTCTTCCTCTTTGAAATAACAAAGGCAGAAGCAGAAAATTAGTTTTTTCAAGACAATAATGTTCTCACTATAAATTTATATTTAGCAAACTATCCCTTATTAATTTAACCTTTTCCTTTTTCTTTTTGTTTTCTACCATTCCTTGTCCTTCTCCTTCTCCTTCTCATCCTCCAACTACAAATATGATCTCCTTTTTCTTTTTCGTTTCTACCATTTCTTCTCTTCTTCCTCTTCTTCTCCTCTTTGAAATTTAAAGCTAATCGCCAAAATCAAACACTTTTCATGAGGTACGATTTCTTCTTTTTTTTTTCTTTTGCAGTATATCAGTTGTGTTAACACCAGTTTCTACTTTTGCTGCAATTTTGTTTTGGGCGTATTTACATGAGTGAAAGAACATGTGTTCTTGCATTAGTGTACTTTTACTTAATTTTTAAGTATATGAAAATACAAAACATACTTAAAGTTTTTCATAATAAATATTTTAAATTTATTTCTATGTTTAAATAATACTAATTGTAAAATGAACTTGATACTATCCTTTTTCATAATTTGCTACACAAAAGCAATCTTTGAAAAGATTGGTCAAACACAATCTACTTTTCAAGTAAAGAAAAAGCACTTCTCAAGTGAATTGACCAAACACAAATCCAAAAGTACTTTTCCGAAAAGCTATTTTGACAAAAGTGCTTCTAAACATAAGCAGTTTTGGCAGCATGCCCAAACAGGCTCTTAAGAGTATGAACAGGAGATTAAAATCATCCTGAATGAGTGAATTAGAAAGTGTAACAAATCCAGATTATAAAGAGTATGAAAGACGGTAAGGCAATCAAGTTATGAACATATATAATTACTAATACAATTAATACCTTCTGGATCACTCGGCAACCATACATTTGAAGAGAAAGTGTTAGTACATGCCCATTGAGCCGGTCAGCTAGTTCTCTAAGCTGGGATGCACTTCCATGTTCAAAAAACTGAAAAAGTGAAAAGAAAAAAAAAAGAGAGAACAAAGAAGATCATGTTTCTGATTCCTCAGAGCATTTTTCTCACCAAGTGAACACAAGATTGCCATATTGACTTAGGCTAACAAGAACATCCAAAATGGTTAAGATAATAAGACACATCTGCACGAACACACCTTTTGGATCACATAATTACCAAACACATCAGTCATCAATGAGAGAGCTTGTGGCAAAATTTCATTGAAGACCATGTTCTTCTCCTCTGTGGTAGCAGTCTCCAATTTCTGCTGAATGAACCTGCTTCCGTACTGGTCCGCACTGATAACACAAGACTTTTGATCAACTTATAAACTTATGCAAGTTCAGATGAAATGGAAGGAAAGATTAGACAGTGAATTTTACCTGAACTCCACAACATGGCCTCCAATCTCTGACAACTCAAAACACTTACTTTTGTTGCTCTTAAACTCATCCAATAATGATGAAGCAAAGCTTTCTCCCAAGTTAGAACCAGAGTCAGAATGCCAAGCTCCCATTACACCAGATAAGTTCCTCATTCCTAAGGGAAATTGTACATTCCTTTCCCCATACCTCACAGGACTACCAGGCCCAAAGGAGGGATTTTGAAGAGCTGCACCAGCCAAAGGACTTCCACAATACGACATATTAACACCAAGAGCTAGATTACCATAGTAACCATGATTGAAGCCACCAGATTTTCCAAGACAAGAAAAATTATACTGTGATTTTTGAGACGCAAGCAGCGCCTCGATATATGCTTTCTGAAGCTCAAGCAAATCCATGTACGAATTGCCTAGAGATTCCCTGTTAACAGTTGGCTCATTGACAGCTGATAGCTGAGCAGCAAGATACTCGGCTGATCTCAAGTACTGAAGGTGCATGGGATCCATCTGACGCAATTGCAGTGAACCACCCAAGGTCTGATTACCAAGTCTATTAATGTTCTGTAATTCAGCTGCAACAGTCAACAGATTAGGACCCAAATTCAGGCCTCCTCCAATTGCTCTAGGGTCAATTCCACAGGCACCCATTGCTGGCCCAGCAGCAATATTTTCAAATAATGATGGAAAATTACCACCACCAAGTTGGTTTTCCGACATCGACGATGATGAAGGGTTCATACAGTAACCTCCTAAAACATATGGAGACAACATTGAATTAGGACTATCAACAGTTGGATATTGAGATGGTGAACTTCCTCCACTACTGAGAGTTGGAGTAGAAGGCCCTTTCAAGTATGAAGCAGAAGAGGAACATTCAGATTTATGAAATTGAACTAATTCAGACTTGTTCAGATAGGAATGCTGCTTCATAGGATTTTGATCCTTCTGCAAATGAAAGAGGTTCTGATGATACTCAATTTCATTGTGAATTTGAGTGTTTTGATGCTTTCGTTCATCTCCCATACCATTCACTGCCAGACCCATGCCAGAAAATGCAGTTACCAGATCAGCATGCTCCCCCATATTAGATGAAATATTTTCTGATGTGTTAGGGACATCTAGGTTTCTTTTGTCTAGTGAGTTTATCCTTACTCCTCCAGCAGAAGGAATACGAGGACTAGGAGCTGTAGCTACAAACTGAGGGTCAGAGGTGGTACTTTGTGACAATGATGCACCCAAAGCAGAAGCATAAGATTGAGAGCCTGATGTGTTGATTTTTTGGAGTGCAGATGTGCCCTGAATCTTTGCCTGAGAATGTAATGCATCCAAAGATGTCAACTCGTGATGGAGATGAGCAAATTGGGACTCAGAAGGATCAACAACATCACCAAATGCACGGCTAGCTGGACGAGATGAATGCCTCGAAGTAGATGTTGTGTGACTCATACCATCCTACATTTCCAAAGAAGTCTCAGAACAATATGCCCACAGCCATTTAGATGAAGTCAGCAGAAATTAAAAAGAACTCGCTTAGCAACAAGCTGAATAAAGGAAGAATAACAAAGCAACTTCCAAGCACACTGAAAAAGTAATCATAAGAACTAGATAAATTGCAATATTCAGTAAAAAAATTTATAGACCTTTACAAATTATTCTAAAAAGATAAAAGATATGATTGGCTTACAGATATTATTGATCAAACAATGCAAGTCTGCCTTGGTAGCAATTACTAATGATTCAAAGTAATTCCAGGTTTCTCAAGGTACATTGAAAATGTCAATAACAATGACATGAATTGTGAATAACAAACTCGGACAGCCCACAGTCACCAAAATAAATGATAAAACAATCTTTTACAGGTGTAACATGACATTAAGAAGTGCTGGCAAAAATAGGAAAAAGACATTTATTGGCATCGGTATGAGGAGTTATTTGTCTATTACGAAACCAGAAATAGAACGAGTGGAGATGTTTGGACTCTCTTACAAACACACACGCAACATTACCAACTTGAAAAATACGATGATGCATTGACTGACATACCCAAGTACATGCTGTCCAGTTGAACAAGCTGGAGGAACCAACTATCAGGACAGGTTTAAATAATGAAGCCCACAAATTTGGGGTCGTTAGGTAGGGGGATGGGATAGAAAAGGTTATCCCATGGATTGGGATATCCAAGGGATTAGTTATCCCACATTTTTTAGTATAAATGGTGAGATAAATAATCCTGGGACTAATTAATACCTCTAACCAATTGCAGGATAAAATAATCCTACATTTTATACCGGGATTATTATCCCTCATCCTCCATAGAAAACGACCAAGTGTACAAAGGCACTAGACAAAGGATCACACATTTGCAGAAGCCCATTTGACCAATTTCCTTGAGATCAAGAAAAAAAAATTCTGTCGATCTCTCACCAACAAAACTAGCCTAAAAGAGTCCAAGATACCCCAGACCAAAAAATTGTTGTAAGAAATGAAAAATATAGAGACTCAATAACAGGAAATCTGGCAGACATAAGAAATTAGAAAGTCAAGTCAAAAGATTTCAGAAACGACAAGTATACACAATAGACAATTCACAACAATTAATTGACACGCGCTTGATCCTCGGACCACCAGCTTTTGAGCTGATAAAATCCAAGAGTGTACGTTTCAACTATATAAACCTTCTGTTTCCTTTTTTCCTTTTGTGTCCAAGGTAGCCAAACGCACGGGTGGAAAAACTTCACGCATTATAAAAGTTACTAATTAACACACTTTGACAATCGAGGTAAAGCTTTGAAAAAAGCAATTATGACATATAGTTAAAGAAGTGAAAATTCCAAAGGGGCAAACCAAGCCAATACATAAATACAAACAGTAATGTTATAGACAAGGAATATCTAAAAATGCAGACAGCTACAACCCTACATGCATAATAAGCATGTTACTACAATGTCAGATAATCATATTTGAGACACAGAAAGGGATATTAACAGAAAGCATTCAACAACCTCTATAAACAGGAATAATGTTTCAAAATTACTAAACAAGCACAACAAATTATATAACAGATATTAACAGCCATCAATTAGAAACGTCAAGCTGACAAACCAACACCAATACTTCAAACATCTTATTGTATTTTCCATTTCTCTTGCACCTGAATCATCTCAGCAACTTTCTTCTGCTGGCTTCCTAATTCGAGCCCACGTAATCCAATAAGTCCATCTCTGGGCCATTCCTTCCCGTTCTCAATTCCAATATCTCCATCTTCCACACCAAATCCTAACTGCATAGAAAAAAGTGATTTATCATCCGCTCCCTTATCACCTCGATTAAATTTCCTCTTATCTCCGATACCCCCTAATGCCACAGAACTACCATTAGCTGCTGCAGCATTAGTACCTCCGGCACCTTGCAGACGCTGGGTGAACCGCCAGTCCTCTTTGGACAGAAGAGGGGGCGGAAGGCGAGGGTTTAGGTTCACGTTGGAGTAGTAGTACGCAATGTAGGCTGGATCAGACCTCAATTGCTCCTCTGAAAGACGACCAAAATCAGCAGCAATGCCGCCAAAACCGCTAAGAGATCCTTCATCAACAGTGGGTGCAGCAGAATCACTTCGGAACATGCTAAGCGGTCTATCTCGATCATTCTCCTCTTGCTGCCTCCTAAATTCGTTGTTTCCTCCTAGCATTGATCGCATTCCGACTTCGGATGCCATCTTGGAATAACTATCAGTAATCATTGCATATACAACATTAACATGAAATTACACCTCTAAAACTGCAAATTTTGAAACTCAAAAAAATCGATCTTTTTAACAGTTTAAATAATTAAGCTAGTTTCGAACGACCACAGCATCAATTTGAGTTGATCAGATGGAGAAACGTGATCATTGTTGTAGAGAGAAAATGGAAATGCAGTGAACAGTGAAGGAAGAAAGCGGTGAGTGCTTGGATCAAGAGGTGGACCGCTCAGATTGAGAGTTTTTGTTCTTACAGTAAGGCCCGAGGTACCGGTTTAGGGTTTTATTTCAGGATTTTGGACGGAGTTTTGATATTTCTGGTTTCACATTATTTATTTTACGAGTGTTAGGGTACGCAACTCGCACGTGTTTATCGTATTAATAAAAATAAATTTTTAAAATAGTATAAATAATATTTATAAGATGTATTTGTGTAACAATATAAGAATTTAGAAAGGAAATTATAAATTCTAATTTGATAAATAATTATGTTTAAGAGTTTGATCCAATTGATAGTTCTTTTTTCAGTTTGTTCTAATACTTGTTTCAACGAACAAAAACATCATAAAAATGGTGTTCGATTGAAAAGTAAAAAAAAAAATTGCTTTTACACGAGTACTTGCATTATATATATATTTCATGTTAATTATTACAAATTCTCTATTACTACATTGTTAACAAATTAACAGTTAATATAAATATTAGCATTATGAAAATGCATTGTAATACAAAGTTATATAGTGGAATAAAAGACATAATATAAGTTATTAGTTTAAATAATTAGCACTTACTAAATCATATTGTAAGTTATTACTGGCTTATTTTGGCACTAATAAATTGATATCATATCACAAATACATTTATTTATTTGTAATTGATGAGATCAAACTAAGAAACACTCATTAAAATCAATAAAATAATCATTAATATTTGCATTAGAGTAGACTATGTATATCACACTCTTTCTTTCTTTG
>JACEIK010000205.1:236155-334172 GCA_018107945.1 Datura stramonium | reverse complement strand
ATATGCAAACCCATAATCTACAATACCCACGATGAGCATAAAAATTAAGTAATATCTTATACTTTGATTTAATTTAATGCCTTGTACCTAGAAATTTTCCTTAATTATTTATTATATTTGATAATTCTACGACATTCAAAATTATGTAATCAATTAAAGGTCCTACATGCATGTGCTCATCAAGTAATCATATATTAATATTACTTTTTTCAGTTTAGTAATATTATTTAATTTAGAATTAAACTCACTCACTTTTTTCAATTGACTGTAGTTAAAGCTCTGATAAAAAATTTAAAATGGCCAACATAAAATACCTGGTGGAACCCGCGTTCTCTTGTAAGGGAGACACCTAGCTCACCCACACAGGCCCATACCCGCTGATCCGACCCGTAGAAGTTGAAATACCGGTTCAGGCACCCATCCATTATCCTCACCAGCTCCGCCGCTAGTGGGTAACTAATCGCAAAACCTCCGCCGCCAAACGCCATGTCGTAGGCGTGCATCACATTCTGCTCCACGCTCTCCGAGCTCCCGCCGATGTAGTACATCTGCCGGTGATCGTACTTTGCTAACACTGTAACTAAATTCTCCGTGAAAAAAACAGTATCATCATCTCCCATGACGAACCACCTCGCGTTTGGTAACCCGACCGAGAATGAGTCCACAACCACCCGGGCGATTCGAACTGCCGACTGCGAGCTTATGAACTTGAATTTCTTCCAGTCAGATGAAACTCGGTAAGGCGGCGAAGAAGCATCCGGCCAAGTTGAATTCGGGTCGGGTTCCTCGTCGAGCCAGACAAATCCGCGAGTGATGTTCGGTTTCCACCAGAGCTGCGAATAGTGTTTCCGATCCTTCCAGGTCCGGGCTGACCCGCCCATTCCGAAGACAATATGCGATATGTTGGTGGGCGAAAGAGAATCATCGTCACAAGCCGGTGTGATGCTGATACTCGGGTCGGAGCATTCGGGGCACCGAAACCATAAGTCATGTCCAACAAACGACGAGTAAAGAAGAAAGTATATAGAAGCGAGCAAGAGGAACAGTGAAACAACCTTTAATAACGACGCCGTAAAGCGATCACAGTTCTTATCCTTTGCTAATATAACCCGAAACGGCATAACTAGATCGTAACCCGATTGTTCTCGAAGAAAAAACTCAGGAAGAAACCAACTTACTTAGATTTCAGATGAGAATTGGACTCAAAACTTACTGAACCATAATAGGAGGAGTAGGGGGCAAATACACAAAAACACTGAACTGGTCTAATTGTGATAACATATATTGTGAGGAGAAAATTGCGAAATGTTTTAGGCCAATGAGGTAAGCGTACGTGGAGAATGGAGATGGAAAATTGAGCGGAGTTGGACACTGCCATCTGTATCTTTTTAATACAGTGAAAAAGGGTTGCCATAGTCTATGGTTTGAAGACTTTCTTTTCTTTTGAGATTGACTTATACTTTTTCTTCCATTGTTCATTTTGGACGCACTACTACCATTTGATGTACCCAAAAAATATAAAAAAAATACTACCATTTGATGGTTGAGATCCAGTAGGCGTTTGACTAACGACAAGTGCAGTGTCACAAAATAAAATTAAGCAAGAATAAAGTGTATTTAAATTAATTTTATTTTATTTTTAAAATAAAAAGATTGTTTCGATAAATTAACTTGGATAAATTTCAAAGATATTTGATCATAGGCTTCAAATGTTTTTTTATTTTTATATTAAAATTTATAAAATTGTATTTAGCTATACTTTTTTGCAAAAATATATGATAATATTCATGCTTAAATTTATTTAAATATAACTTAAAAATACAAATTATATTAAAAAAAAACAAAAACCAAATGAACCCAAAATAAAATAAGCAGACACATAAAAAATAAAAAAATTAAAAAAATTAAAAAAATTAAAAAAATTAAAAATATTTTTAAATAATAATTTCTCTGATCAATTGGGTTCTTACTCCCTTTTTGTCGTTTTAAAGTATTTTAAATATTTTATTATTAATTATTTAATAATATATTATTTTTTTTAGTTTTTTTAATTTTTTCATTTAAAAACCTGTTTTTATTAATTTTATATAAAAGTGAAAAATTTTGAATTATCAAATATTTTCAAAAAATAGATAATTTTTTTACTTTTAACTTAAATACTAACACTAGTAATATTTTTATATAGAAATATTAATTATATATTCTAATAAACATTTGCTCTCATATACCTATGGTGCCCCATATTGTGAAGAAGATTGGTAGCAAGGATTCTAGGTTGGAAGAGGGCAAGTTATTGCCTATGGTGGCAGAGCTATTTTAATTAATTATGTGATGCAGGGAATGACTATTCATTTGTTGTCAGCTTTGAATCCACCTTTAGGAGTAATAAGGAAGATTCATAGTATTTTTGCCAAGTTTTTCTGGAACACAAACACTGACAAAAGAGGTAGATATTGGATGGGCTGCATGTATTTACCTAAGAATGAAGGGAGTAGGTTCCAAGTTTGTTTTGATGTCTCTAATGCTTTTGCCAAACTGTGGTGGAATTTAAGTAGCAGACGCTTCTCCATGGGGTACTTTTTATGACTAGTATTGCAAGAAACTGTGACTTCAGTTGTTCATAATAGAGTGCATCTACAGTATAGAAAAAGTTGCTTCAAGTAAGGGAATTGACAGAACATCAAATTAGCTGACAGTTTGGGAGAGGTAATACACGCTTTTGGTTTGATAATTGGACCTATTTGAGGGCTTTATACCATATCTTATCAAAAGCTAAGGATGAGGAAATAGAGGTTTCTCAATTTGCAAATGCAGAGGATGGATTATTCAAAGTTGAGAGATAATGTCCCTAAAGATTATGTGCAATATATTGTTGGAAATATTTCATACCCTACTTCAACTAAATTGCTTAACAAACCAGTTTAGATGTTAGAGAAGAATGATAAGTTCACTGTTAGAAGTGCTTGGGAATACATAAGAGGAAATATTATAAGGAAGACATCTTTAAATGTATGGAGCCAGGGCTCCACTGTTATACCCCATAAATTCTCGGCACATAGGTGGCCTATTGGCGTGTTGGTTAAGAATATTTGAAAGCCATGCATGCTAAGAAAAGGCCCAGGGAAAAATCGGACAAGCGCCAAGTCGGCGCGTCACAAGATAAATACGATTTATAGTGTCCAAGTATATAAAGCTCGGTTTGTGATGATAATTCCCTTTAATTAATGATATTTCCTTTAAATAATGTTAATTTCCTTTAATTCTTCATACTTCTAACTAATGCTAATTTCTTTAGTTAGTGATAATTTCCTTTGGTAATTCAAGGAAAACGAGAGAGAGGAGAGAAGACGAAGAAAATTGAAATAATCGTTCGATTACGACGCAACGAAGTCTAAACTCAAATTAACCTCAGTCTTAGAGGTATTTAGCGGCGGGGAGCATTCTTACGGTTTTGTTTGCGAAATACGGCGGCGTCGTCAAACTACAGACAAAGTAAGTAGAATTGCTCCAAATTAGTGTCTATGTGCTCCTGGCCAGTGAAGTGAATACTTCTCCTTACGGACTTAAAGCCTAAGTTTTCGACCGTCTTTTCGATAAGCCTAAGTTTAGACGATAATTATATCGAAAGTGACGCCGTTCTTCAGAATAGTGTTGTATTTAGTACTAATTGACGTGTTTATGAATGCGGTTGGGAGATTTAGATTTGGAATGCCGGCGAGCCTCATCAAGCCATTCGGATAACTCGCGAGGTTAAGGTATGTAGAGATTGTTCTTCGGCAAGTTAGTAAAGTGCTAGTGTTGTGAATCGTAGTAAACTCACATTGTTGAAACTCTCGGAGTTGAATCTTGAAATTAGTAAGTCTAGTACATCTTGGTTTGCAAGCATGTTATAGAATAAAAAAGCAGATTTTAGAATATAAGCTAGTAAAAGCCTATGTCAGTTAGGCAAACGAGATATTGGCTACGAGATTAGCAACTTGATTAAAGAAAGATTTGGAGATAAATTATGATCGGTAAAGAATCATTTAACTCTGAGAAAGATCGAGAATAAGAAATCGGTTCAGATAATCTTTTCGGTTATACATACTTTACTATTTATATGTGTTATTTGCTTGTTGGGCTTGTTGTGGCGTGAGGGCCCGCAGTGGCGTCTCGCCACTTCCCCAGGTTGGTAATTGTGTCGCCCATTTGGCGGGTGAGTTTGATCACTCCAAGGAGTGGCATGCGTCCCAGACTTGGACCCGAAGATGGGATGAAGCTTTCCCCATAGCAGTCTGATCGGCATTATAGGTGCGGCTCGGTTTCGAGATAGCCTGTTGAGTTTGTGTCAGGGAGCAGGACCACATACATTCGCATGCATGCATTGATTGTGTCGAGTGTAGCTCAGGTTTTGGTGCTTAGATTGAGTTTGTGTCAGGATCGAGACCCTATCATTCTTTTGTCTACACGGGGTCCTCCGGACGGACACGGTTATTTATGCGGAGCGAGGCCGGCAAGGCCGGGCGGTAGAGGAGCTCCGGTAGACGGAGTAGTGGGTGACTTATTTTGGCGAGTTTTGACACGGAGTAGGTATTTAGATTGTTTGCTTGCTTGAGTGTCACATCCGGCTTATGGGGGTTGGTAGCCCAGCTCTTGCTTGCTCACTTGTATGCTCCCATCTATATGTTATATATTAGCTACTAGGCAATGAGCCGTCGCGTTTACGAATACGCCCTCCCTTTTGTCGGTACGAAAGCATGATCCAGTTCATTTAGTTATTGATTGATTATCTCAGATATCTGAGACTTGCTAGTTATGCTGTCCCTATTCAGTTCTTTTAGTTATGTTATTTCGGTTGCTTTGCATGTCGGTACAGCGGTACGCCTTGATGAGGCGGCGCATTACACTGCGAACTGCATGGAAACGAGGCGATCACTCGTGATTCCCGGTCGAGTGGCAGGTTGTCGGCTCTTTGTCTGGAGTCGTCCCCGAGAGGGTGTAGCTCTTTTTCTTTTGATGTCTGAAATATGAGTAGGTAGGGCCTGTCCGTCATTTTTATCATTACTCATAGAGGCTTGCGGATTGTTTATTTATCTCCCACGTGGTCGATTAAGCCGTTGTGTAGTAGTGCCGGATTGTATAAACATTTAGTATCTCTGTTTTTATGATTGGTCGTGTGAGGCCATAGTTTGATAATAGTGGTGACACTTGCGGTCAAGTAGCCTTTCAGTTGTTTGTTAAGTTTAGATGTTGGTCGGCGGTACATTATTCGAATTACGGAGGCTATAGGCCCGGATGGGGCGGAGAGTTTTGTGTTCTGGCCATTATATAACCCTTTGTTTTGAAATGAGAAATAGAAACTAGCGGGCACCAAATGTGCTGGCTGCTTGGTTGCGTCCGAGTCCTACTAGGGCACCGGGGCCGATCCTTACCCCCAAGGCGGGCGTAACAAGCTTGGTATCGGAGCGGAGTCGTGTCCCGGGGAGTCACGCAAGCCGTGCTAAAAGTAGAGTCTTGTCTATGGGTGTGTTGTGCCACATACTACATAGAGGGGAGAACATGAGCATGATAGGATGGTTACTCTTTAAACCGATCCCGATTCGTGCCTTTATAAATGATTATAGGGTTGAGTCCACTAAAACTTATTGTATTCCTTGTTTTCGAATAAAAATGGCAGACAGCCCAGCACACCACACGGGCGAGAGGAGCTAGATCGACGCGAGGAGAGAGGCGCCCGGCCAAGGGATGCTCGGTTGGGAGCCCAGTCGGCCGTCACGGGGCGACACTCATGAAGCCATCCTGACCCTCTCGCGGTTCCCCTCTCTCACCGAAGTTCGGAACGGCCGCCTCAGAGTAAGCTCCACCATTGCCTTCGCCATCGATCGGAGGTTCGTAGTCTTGTAGTTATGATCGCACGAATGTTTAGCGGCCTGGCCTTCGGTCAGCGCCACTGTGTGACCAGTCTTCCAGTGGGACGGCGGTTCAGTTGAGAATTTTATGCCCCAGGTCCCCGCGGTATACGAGTCGGGTGGCGAGAGGACCCTCAGGACTTTTTACATCAAATGCGAAGGATATTTCGGGTTATGCATGTGACCGCCACGAGTACATTGAGGAAATTTGGGCGGTATTAGGTTACGTGATAGCTATATTGTGGTACGAGAGTTGGGAAAGGTCGAGGAGAGATGTTGCCCCTGTTTCAGGGCTGGACCGAACTCTGGAGGCCTTTCTAGACCATTGTTTGCCACGAGAATCAGGCGGGCCGGATGGACCGATTTAAATCTAGAGCGGGGCGAGGCGTACGTGAGTATGCTTTGCGGTTTGACTCTCCTTAGCAGTTATGCTCCGGCTGTTGTTGATACCATGCACCGGCGAGTTCACGGATTTATCATGGGTCTAAATCCGGGTATGCGAGGCATGTGACGGCGACGTTGCGAGAGATATGGACATCGCCGATCAGGAAACTTTCGGACCGCGGGGAGGTCTTAGGCGGCGGCGTAAAAGTAGTAGGCTGACCTGCAGAGTCCAGGCTTTGTGTGCGAGAGATAGACCGAGATGACATACAAAGGAAGTTCGAAGGGCCGGGCACTGACCGCCGGATGAACTAGACCCCACCTCACACGGCGGCGGCTGTGTGAGTAGATATCCTCGTAGAGCGGTCGAGCCCAGTGGCGGTTCCGGGCGGTAGAATCCCCCTTGGTGAGAAGGGGAGATCGGAGTAGATTTGCACCCTCACCTGCCCTTATTGTAATCGACCATACTCCGGAGCTTGTAGATATGGCTTTCTTAGATTGTTATATTTGCGGTCGGGATGGGCGTCGGGAGAAACAGGAGATTGTCAGGCCAGAGGGATTCTGGGAGGAGAGACGGTGGAGACCGGGGATGCGAGGCTGCGAGCTCCGGCGGCCACCTCCCAATGGGCGCGGGCCTTCGAGGCTCGGCGGGCGGAAGGACGAGGTAGATCGGGAGCCTCTGGTTCGGGCACGAACAGCCGTACCCATGCACGAGGCATGTGTGGTCGGGCGTCTCGGATGTGCGGAGTACAATTGTTTGTTACACCTGCTTATGTATTGATTGACCCGGGGATCCACTCTCTGGCTGTATATTTACCCCATTTTGCACGAAGTTATTGCACCCAAATTATACAGCGTCCACCGGTATCCCGCGCCCGTCAGTGACTGGTGTAGCTAGCAAAATTTCTACAGGGATTGTACGGTGATTCAGCGACCTTGTACGTGGATCTGACAGATGCAGTGAGTTAGAAATGATAGACTTCGTGCCATAACATGGGTATGGTTAACTAGTGCAGTGCTTTGCGTGTCGAATGTTGGACCCGAGCCGGTCAGATTCCACTTTCCAGGAGAAGCGGTGCGGGAGTGGAAGGGCAGCACCACTGCACCAAAAAGGTAGGTTTATTTCCTACCTTCGGGCGAGGAAATTGATAACATTAAGGGATATATTTACCATGCAGTTCGAGTTCGGGATGTCAGGCGAGAATCTTAAACACTGAGTCTGTTAGGTGGTGAGCGAGTTCCTAGATGTATTTCAGAGATGAGTTACACAGTATTCCCCGAAGGGAAATAGATTTTGCTATCGATTTGTTGCCAGGGCACTCAACCTATATCAATTCCTCCCTAAGTATGGCTCACCTGCAGAACTTAGAGAGCTAAAAGCATTTGAAGATGCGGTAGACAAGGGATTCATCGGTAAGTACTTCACCATGGGGTGCGCCGGTTTTATTTGAGAGGAAGAAAGATGGCTCACTCGGATGTGTGCATAGATTATCGAGCGGTTGAACAAGAGTTCTGAGTGAAGAACAAGTACCCGCTTCCCGGAAATTGATGACTTATTTGATCGGTGCGAGGTAGAGATGCTTTTCTAAAATTGACTTGCCGATAGGATATCACGGTTGATGCATGAAAGAGATATTCCTAAGACGGCGTTGAGGACCCATTGACCTTATTTGCAATTTCTAGTCATCGCTGGGTTAGGCTGGCCCGATATTCATGGACACGATGAGCAGTATTTTCAGGACCTTTCTGGACCCATTAGTAATAGTATTTATTGATGACGCCACGGTGTATTCTCGCTGCGAAAGCGAGATCACACAGTTCATTTGCGGACGGTGCTCAAGAATCCTCAAGGACCGCCGGTTATACTAAATTTTCCAAGTGTGAATTCGGCTTAATTCGATTGCTTTTAGGGCACATTGTGTGGATCTTTGGTATTCGGAGTTGACACGAGAAGATAAACGATCAAATCATGGCCAAGAACCTACCACTTTCGGCAAAGTCCGTAGCTTTTCACAGGATGCATGAGGGCTATTACAGGAGTTTGTTGAAGGGTTCTCTGACTGTGCGGCGCCTCGGCCAGCGAAGCCTGACGGCAAAAATTCAGTGGAGGGCATGCGGCGAGTTTCGGGAGGCGAAGGATAGATTAACCTCCGCCCAGTATTAGCGTTACCGAAAGGTACGAAGGTTATTCGGTATCTGCGGCCGCATCGAGGGCGTGGGGTTGGGTTACGTGTTGATGCGGCATGGTAAAGTGATTGCCCTTCTTCCGAGACATGGCGGGAAAGCATGTAGCTTACCCTACCCACGACACAGGAGTTGCTTGCGGTGATCCACGCCCAACAGAAAATGTGGAGACATTATTGTAATTGTTCATGTGGACATTTTCACGGATCACAGGCTTACGATATATCTTCACTCAGAGGGAGTGAATCTGCGCTGACATCGCTGGTTGGAATTCTTAAAGATTACGGCGTGGATATTACGATGTACCACCGGGAAGAGCCAATGTTGTAGGCCCGTGCTCTGGTCGAAAGTCCATGTTGAGAAATGCTTAGGAGACCCGTTAAGACGGTTCAGTCCAGGGATTCTCGAGTTGGAAGAGTTGGCTACGAAGGGATTAGGTAGCTATCCTAGAGGCAGAGACAGATTCGCTGCAGTTGAGAACTAAAGATATTGCGTTGCTCAAGTATTATAAATGAGGCAGAGAGGGGAAATGACGTGGGAGGCCCAGAAGAAGATATGAAGGCTAGATATCTCACTTGTTCCAGGGCCTAATCGAGCGACGGTATGTCCCGTACTAGTACTTATAGAACACCCATATGGTGGTATATGTAAATGAGAAAGACCGTGTTTAGTTATCAAATGAATTCTCTAGTATCGTGTGGGTACCTGTATTGGATTTTCTTTGTGTTTCGGGTTTTGGGATGATCCATATGAGGCTCTGCTGAAATTTTCTAAGTAATAAGTTGAGTAAGTTGAGAAGTCCTGATCATGGATCGTTCGAGGACGAATGTTCTTAAGAGGGGGAGAATGTTATACCCCATAAATTTCCGGCACATAGGTGGCCTATTCGCGTAGTTAAGAATATTTGGCTTCATGCATGCTAGAAAAGGCCCGGGGAAAAATCGGACAAGCGCCAAGTCGGCGCGTCACAAGGTAAAATGCGATTTATAGTGTGTCCAAGTATATAGCTTCGGTTTGTGATGATAATTCCCTTTAATTAATGATATTCCCTTTAAATATTGTTCAACTGAGTAATAATGCTTCCTTTAACTAATGTAATTTCCTTTGAACTGTTGATAATTTCCACGGTAATTCAAGGAAAAGCGAGAGAGAGGAAGAGAGCGAAGAAAAATTAGAGTAATCGTTCGATTCTGGCTGCCAAGCAAGTCTAAACTCAAAATTAACCTCAGACACAAGGTATTTAACGGCGAGGGGAGCATTCTTACGGTTTTTGTTTTAGAAATACGGCGGCGGGAATCGTCAGGCCCTAAGACCAAGTAAGTAGAATTGCTTAATTGATGTCCATGTGCTCTGGCGTGAAGTGAATACTTACTCGCCACGGACTTCCCGAAAAATAGCAAGTTTTCGTGCGTCTTCCGATAAACTAAGTTTAGGCTATAATTATATAAAGTGACGCCGTTCTTGAGAATAGTGTTGTATTTAGTACTAATTAGCGTGTTTATGAATGCGGTTAGGAGATTTAGGCGGAATCTTGGCCAGAGCCTCGTCGACAGTCGGATAACTCAGGTTAATTATGTGAGATTGTTCTTGGCAAGTTAGTAAGTCTTAGTGTTGTGAATCGTAGTAAACTCAGTATTTGAAACTCTCGGAGTTGAATCTTTGAGAATTGAGTAAGTCTAGTACATGTTGGTTTGCGTTACGTATCATGGCTGAGTGAAAGATGAAAAGCATGCGCCAGGCGAGTTAGCATTCCAGTTGAGAATAGCTTATTCTTATGATTAACAAGCATGTTATAGAATAAAAAGAAAACAGATTTTGAGATATAAGCTAGTAAAGTATAATCGGTTAGGCAAACGAGATATTGGCTACAGTTAGCCAACGGTTAAAGAAAGATTTGAATCGGTATAGTCGGTAAAGAATCGGCCTTGAGTACAAAAGAGATCGAATAAAAATCGGTTTTGGATAATCTTTTCGGTTATACATGCTTGCTATTTATATGTGTTATTTGCTTGTTGATACTTTTTGTAGCGTGAGGCCCTATTAGGCGTCTCGCCCAGCTACAGGTTAGTAGTGTGTCGCCCACAGGCGGGTTGGGTTTAGTCACTCAAGGAGTGGAATCATAGTCCCCGACTTGGGCCAGTGGGATGACTTTCCCCATAGCAGTCGATCGGCATTAGGTGCGGCTCCGGTTTGATGTCTGTTGAGTTTTGTGTCCGAGGAGCAGTCCCCTATCCCAGTGCTATGCATACATTCAGTTATTGAGTGCTTCCGGTTTGAGTAGCCTAGTTAGTTTATTAATAGGGATCGGACCCTATGCAATTCTTATCCCACACGGGGTCCCTCCGGACCGGACACGATTATTTATACGGAGCGAGGCCGCTAGAAGACCCGGGGCGGTAGAGGAGCTCACAGTGGCGGTGAGTGGAGTGACTTTTATTTTGAGGTTTTGACCGGGTAGGGAGTATTTAGATTGTTTGCTTGCTTGGTGTCATCCAAACATAGGGGTTCGTATTGGCTCTTGCTTGCTACTTGTATATCTATCTATGTGTATATATTAGCTACTAGACGGCGGGCCCGTACGTTTTACAGTCACCTTTCACTTTTATCGATACGAAAAGCATGATCGATTCATTCAGTTTATTGAATTCGGTTATCTCTCACACGCCCATACGAACTTGCTAGTTATCTTGTCCTATTTGAGTTCTTTTTAATTTATATTATTTGATTTGCTTTGCATACTCGGTACAGTGATGCGCGCTGATGGCGGCTGGTACTTGCACCACGGTACTCGCCAAACCGAGGAGGCTGATCCTACGTGAGTTCCAGTGTTTGTTGAGTTGTCGGCTCTGTCATCGAGTGCGATCCCCGGAGTGTAGCTCTTTTCTTTTGATGTACACAATATGGGTAGGTCGGGCCTGTCCGTCATTTCTATCATTACTCATGAAGGCTTACTTGATTGTTATTTATCTCATGTAATTGATTAGCCGTCGTGTGAGGCGTGTGATTATTATAAACTGTTTAATATCATTTTTATGATTGGTCGTGTGAGGCCATAGTTTGATAATAGTGGTGACCTTGTAGGTCACGTAGCCTTTCCGATTGTTTACACCATTAAATTTAGATGTGCAGTGGTGTGTTATTGAGTGCACGAGGCTATAGACCCAGATGGGCGGAGGGCGCTGTTCTGGCGTGCTGCAGCTGCTGTTTCCAAATCGAAATGCATTTAGCCGGGCACCAAATGTGCTTAGGCTCACCGGTTAACGATCCGGAGTCCCTACTAGGGCACCGGAGTGCCGATCCTTGCCCCAGGCGGGGCGTGAGCTTGAGTATCGGGCGAGGTGTGTCAGGGGAGTCTGTGGCCGTGCTAAGTGAGTGCATACATGGATGTGTTGTGCACACCATTCTATAGGCGGGGAGGTGCAGGCATGATAGGATGGTTACTCTTGCTCGGTCAGTCGTGCTATAGAAGGCTGGTGCAGTATAGGGTTGAGTCCATAAAACTATTGTATTCCTTGTTTTCCAGATAAAAATGGCGGACCGGCTGACACCACGCCACGAGGGCGAAGGCTAGGCCTCCGGCGGGCTTTGGCGGGATGCCCTCGATTTGAGGCAGTCGGCCGTGCGAGGGCGGCATAGAAACCATCACAACCCTCTCGCGGTTCCCTCTCACCGGGGAGGCATTCGGAACGGCAAAGCCTCGATAGCTCTAATGCCTTCGCCGTCGATCGGGAGGTTCGTAGTGCGTAGTTATGATGGCACAGATGTTGGCAGCCTGCTTGATCGAAGACGCCACACAAGCGACGAAGTCTTCGAGTGGGGCCAGGCAGTTCGAGTTAGGGAATTTTGGCCTTGGGTCCCCGCGGTGTACGGGGTTGAGGTGGCGAGAGGACCTGGACTTTACATCAAATACGAGGATATTCCCGAGTTATACATGTGACCTGCAGTGTTAGTGCTTGATGTGTGGAGTTTGATATAGCTATTGGTGAGTACGAGAGTTGGGAAAGGTCCAGGGAGAGATGTTGCCCCTCCGACTGGACCGAGCTTCTCGGGCCTTTACAGGCCATTATTTGCCACGAGAGATCGCGGGCCGGATGGACCGGTTACGCATCCTAGAGCGGGCGAGAGCGTACAGTGAGTATGCTTTGCGGTTTGACTCCTTAGCCGTTATGCTCCGGCATTTGTTGATACCATGCAATGAAGTTCACGAGATTTATCATGGGTCTAAATGGGAGTATGCGAGGCGTAGCCATGACGGCGACGTTGCGAAGATATGGACATACGCCCAGAAATCAGGCTTTTGCTGAGACCATAGGGTCTTAGGCAGGCGCGACAAAGTAGTAAACACTGAGCTTAGAGTGAGGGCGGCGCCGCGAGAATAGACCGAGATGACATACAAAGGGAAGTTCGGAGAGGACAGGGACTCATTGTATTCGAGATGAACCCCCTAGACCCCAGCCCTCCATACGTGTGTGAGTGAATATCCTCGTAGAGAGCGATCAGGCCAGTGGCGGTTCGGGACAGTAGAATCCCCCTTGAGTGAGAGGGAGATCGAGCAAATTTGCACCCTCGTTGCCACTTATTGTAATCGACCACGCTCCGGACCTTGTAGATATGGCTGGGTGTTATCAGCTGCGGAGTGAGGATGGGCATCGGATGAGGATTGTCCAGGCCCGGAGGTTACGGGAGGAGAGGCCGAGTCGGGACGGGGGATCCACGGGCCACACGAGCTCCCGGCGGCCACCTCGGCGGGCGCGGGCACTTGAGCTCAGTGACGAGGACGAGGTAGATCGGGAGCCTCTAGTTCGGAGTACGGGCTCAAGCCCAGGTACTTATGCCTTTACCCAGGGGAGACATGATTCGGGCGTCTCGGATGTATGCTAATTACAATGATTATTTGTTCTTACCACCTTATGTATTGATTGACCCGAGGATCGCTCTACGTCGCTATGTTACCCCATTTGTGGCACGGAAGTTCAATATTGCACGAAAATTCTTCTGACATCCCTTTTCGGTATTCCACGCCCAGTCGGTGACTCGGTGTAGCTAGCGGGAATTTACCGAGGGTGTACGGTGGAGGTGCGGCCGTGTCGGACACGGTAGATCGGTCGGGGATTAGAAGCCAGTGGCATGGTGCCACCAATGGGTATGGATTGGTTCAGTGAATTGCTTTGCCAATGTTGAATGTTGGACGAGCGGTCGATTCCACGCACGCCTCCGGGAAAGCGTGCGGGAGTGGGCGGCACGCTACGCCAAAGGCTAGGTTTATTTCCTACCCCTTGGTGAGAAGTTGATATGGGATGTATTTTCCATCTAGGTGGGAGTTCCAGGATATCAGGCGGAATCTTCGACACTCGATCTTATTCAGGTGGTGAGCAGTTCCCCGTGTATTTCGGATAAGAGTTACTGGTATTTACTTCCCGAAGGAAATAGATTTTGCTATCGATTGTTGCCAGGCACTCAACCTACTCTTCAATTCCTCCTGCAAGTGAAACTCTGCGAACTTAGAGAGCTAAAGAAGCATTGAAAATCTGTTAGACAAGGGATTCATCGGGCAGTACTTCACCATAGGGTGCGCCGGTGTTATTTGTGAGAAGAAAGATGGCTCACTCCGGATGTGCATAGATTATCGTGATTGAACAAAGTTACAGTAAAGAACAAGTACTGTTTCCCAGGAATTGATGAAACTTTTATTTGATGGAGTTGCGGGGGCAGATACTTTCATTGACTTGCGGTCGGATATCACGGGTTGAGTACGTGAAAGAGATATTCCTAAGACGGCGTTCGGGACCCGTTATGGACATTTTTGAATTTCTAGTCGTATCCTTTAGGTTACCGAATGCCCAATGTTATGGACGATGAGCAGGTATTTTAGACCTTTCCTTGGACTTGTTCCGTAATAGTATTTTATTGACCTTAAATTGTATTCTCAGCTAAAGCTGAATCCAGGATTCATTTGGAGCGATTAACTCAGATCCTCGAGGCCTTGGGCCTCATGCTAAATTTTCCAAGTTTGAATTACGGCTTAGTCGGTAGCCTTTTTAGGGCACATTGTGTGGATCTTTGGTATTCGGAGTTGACACGCGAAGATAGAAGCGATCAAATCATGGCCAAGGCCTACCACTTTCAGGCCAAGTCAGTAGCTTTGCAGGATTAGCGAGTGTCTGAGGAGTTTGTTGAAGGGTTCTCGACTATTGTATTTCTCTGACCAAGCTAGACACGAAGCCGGTAAAATTTCGGTGGACGAGGCATGCGAAGCGAGTTTCCGGGAGGCGAAGGATAGATTAACCTCCGCCCCGGTATTAGCGTTACGAAGGTACGAAGGTTGTCGGTATGCTGCGGCATCGAGCGTGGGGTTGGGTTGCGTGTTGATACCGGCATGGTAAAGTGATTGCGCTATGCTTCCAGAGGCGAAACATGAGAAAAACTACCCGACCACGCGACACGGAAGGTGCCGCGGTGATCCACGCCTTGAAAATGTGGAACATTATTTGTATGGTGTTCATGGAATTTCTGAGATCACAAGAGCTTACAGTATATCTTCACTCAGAGGGAGTGAATGCACGACGGCGCCCGGTTGGAATTGCTAAAAGATTACGACGTGGATATTACCGTACCACCAGGAAGAGCAGTGTTGTAGACGTGCTCTCAGTCGAAAGTCCATGAGGTGGCGTATTTGCGGCCGGCAGCGGGGCCCAATTAGAGGAGATACCTTGATTCGCTAGCCTAGCCGGATTCGTGTGGCGGAAACGAGAGAGGAAACGAGGCGGTAGTCGAGCACCGCCCAGTCATCCTTAGTTGTGGAAGTAAAGGAACGGCAATATGAGGATCTGACTGGTTGAAACAAAATTTTATTCAGCAGGAAGCATGAAATTCAGTGAAGGACAAGGCTTTGGTTGTAGGAAGCCAGTTTATGTGTTTGATGTTTCGAGCCTGCGACGGATCATGAGCAGTACATTGCTTAGATATTCTCTTCACCCGACCATGACAAAGATGTACCATGATATTAAAAAAACTACGAGCCTTTAGAGTATGAAAAGAAATTCTTGGAATTTGTAGCCCGAGTGTCCTAAGCACTGGCAATTGGCAGAACATCGGCCGGTTTGACTCGGGATATCGTGTGCCTCTCGGGCGGAAGCTGTGCCGTTTGGCAAGGATTACCCCGTACTAGACACGAACATGACTCTATGGGTGATGGTGTGAATTGGCCATCGGCTTCATTTCACATAGTGAGAACTACCTTCTCGGTAGAAAGATTATGTTGAAGATTGTATCTCAGAAATAAAGCCCGGTGCAGTTTGCCGGTATCCATTATTTCCCGAGACGAGAGAGCGCGGTTTACGGCTAGTGCAGCGGTTGTTTTGAGAGAGGTTTGGAGTACATGATTAAATTAGACGCTTGCATTCCACCCTCAGCAGGATGAATGAGTGGAACACGCCATTGGGCGCTGAAGATATGTTGCGCGTGTGTGCTGGGGCCCACACAGTGGTAAGTGGGTTGAGCATTTGCCCTTAATCGGAGTTTGCTTACAATATCCTCGGCTATTCGGATAGAGCCTTTCGGGGGCTTTATACGGGCGAAAGTGCGGATCGCCCAGTTGGTGGTTTGAAATAGGAGAATCGATGAGTTGGGCAGGACATTGTTCGGCGGTCGAGAAGAAGAAAGTAAAGCTTATCGAACGCCTATTAGTACCTGATCGCAGAAATGCATATGCGGATGTACGAGCGCGGAGCACAGGGGGTGCAGTGTGAATAGTGGGTATTTAAGAAAGTGTCTCAGATGAAAGGGTGATGAGATTGTGTGGCTGAGGCCCAAGATTTGTCGGGCCATATCGGTCCCGCGAAGAATAGGCCAAGTGGCGTATGAGTTGAACCGCCGGGTGAATCGGCTCGTCCGGTCTTCCATTAGTAACATCCATGTTGAGGAAATCTTTAGGGGCAGGTCAAGAAGCGGTTCAGTCCGGAGATATCAGTTCTGAAGAGTTGGCCTCTGAAGAGGTTCAGAGCTATCCCTAGGCAGAGGGAGACGGTCCTTGATTGAGAACTAAAGATGTGCGTTTGTCAAGTATTAGGCGTACTTGAGGCAGGAAATGACGTGGGACGCGGAGGAAGTCATGAAAGCTAGATATCCTCGCTTGTTCCGGAGCTGTCAGGCGACGGTATCAATACGTATAATTACTTATGTAGTACCATATGGTCGTATATATATAAATGAAAAGGCGTGTTTAGTTATCAAATGAATTCTCTAGTATCGTGTGGAGTATTTTTGTATTGGATTTTCTTTGTGTTTGGGTTTTGGGATAGTCCATATTACGGGAAACTCTGCTGAAATTTTCTAAGTAATAAGTTGAGTAAGTTGAGAAGTCCCTCACAGATAGCGGATCTCATTCGAGGTAGAATGTTCTTAAGGGGGGGGAGAATGTTATACCCCGTAGTTCCGGCACATAGGTGGCTATTAGTGTTGGTTAAGAATATTTGAAAGCCATGCATGCTAGAGAAAAGGCTAGGAAAAAATCGGACAAGCCTCAAGTCGGCGCGTCACAAGGTAAAATGCGATTTATAGTGTCAAGTATATAAAGCTCGGTTTGTGATAATTCCCTTTAATTAATGATATTTCCTTTAAATAATGTTATGATTTCCTTTAATTATTATCTTTCTTTAACTAATATAATTTCCTTTAGTTAGTGATAATTTCCTTTATAGTTTAGGAAGCTAGAGAGGAAGAAGACGAAGAAAATTTAAATGACATCAGTTCGATTCTGGCATGACAGTCTAAACTCAAATTAACCTCAGATGCAGAGGTATTTAGCGGCGAGGGGAGCATTCCTACGGTTTGTTTCGAAATACGTTGTGAATCGTCGAACTCGGAACCAATGCGTAGAATTGCTCCCAAATTAGTGTCTATATTGCTCCTAGCCAGTGAAGTGAATACTTCTCTTACGGACTTGAAAAATAGCAAGTTTTGAGTCGTCTTTCGATAAGCCTAAAGTTTAGAGGCATTTTATAATTATATCGTGACGCCCGTTCTTGAATAGTGTTACTGGCTAGTACTAATTGGCGTGTTTATGAATGCGGTTGGGAATTTAGGCGGAATGCGGCCGAGCCTAACTAAAACTGTCGGATAACTCGGGGTTAAATTCTTAAGATTATTCTTAAGCCAATTAAATGCAAAGTCTGTGTTTGTGATCATAATGACTTCTAGTATTTGAAACTCCTCGGAGTTGAATCTTGAAAGTGAGTAAGTCTAGTACATGTCACGGTTTTTGCGTTGCCGTATCGTATTTGAGTCAGAAAGATAGAAAAGCATGCGCCAAAGGCGAGTTAGCATTCCAGTTGAAGTAGCTTATTGTATGATTAGCAAGCATGTTATAGAATAAAAAGCAGATTTTGAGAATATAAGCTAGTAAAAGTATAATCGGTTAAAGACAGCAGATATTGTCTGATTAATATGATTAAAAGATTTGAGAATCGGTAACAGTGTTAAGGGAGGTAGGCTTGTGCAAGAGATCAGACCAAGAAATTCGGTTTCGGATAATCTTTGATTACAGCACTTTCTTTATATGTGTTATTTGCTTGTTGATACTTTTTGTGGCGTGAGGGGCCACTATTGGCGTCCTCGCCGCCCCACAGGTTAGTAATTGTGTCGCCCAGAGGCGAGGTGGGTTTCGCGTCACTCCCGAGGAGTGGCATGTAGTCCCAGCGCAGACGAGGTGATGACTTTCTACCTGTGATGCGGTAATATTAAGTGCGGCTCCCGAGTTTCGAGATAGCCACATTGAGTTTGTATCAGAGACAGACCACTATCTGATGCATGCAGCCACATTCAGTTATTGAGTGCTTCCGGTTTTGAGTAGCCGTTGAGTTTGTGTAGGAGATCAGACCTATCTCTATTCTGTCTACGGGTCCTCAGGACCCGGACACGGTTATTTATCTCCCAGGCCAAAGGCAGAGCCGAGACCAGGGTGGTAGAGAACTCAGAAGTGAGCGAGATGAGTGGAGTGACTTATTTTGGCGAGGTTTTGACCGGGTAGGGGTATTTAGATTGTTCTTGCTTGGTGTCATCCAGAAACATGGGGTTCGTATTGGCTCTTGCTTGCTACTTGTATATCTATCATGTGTTCATGTTAGCTACTAGGCAATGATAGTCGCGTTTGAGTACGCCTCGCCCTTGCTCGATCCTGAAAGCATGATCAATTCATTTGAGTTATTCAGGGTCAGTTACTCTCTATATCTGACTTGCTAGTTATGTCTATTTCGATTCACCAGTTATATTCTTTGATTGCTTTGCATACTCGGTACCGCGTGCGCGCCCAGTGAAGCATTGCATTCTTTTACTGCAGTACTCGCCCAGAACGAGGAGCGATCCTGCGTGATTCCACAGTCAAGTACAATGAGTTGGCCAGGCTGCATCATCCAGGTGATCAGAGGTGTAGCTCTTTTTCTTTTGATGTACAATATGGGTAGGTCGGGGCCTGTCCCGATCATTTCTATCATTACTCACTTCCAGGCTTACTTGATTATTTATTTATCTCCCACTGTGGTGATTAAGCGTCGTGTGGCCGTGCGGTTGTATAAACATTTAGTATCTCTGACTTTTTATGATTGTTAGTGTAGAGCCCTGATTTGATAGTGGTGACCTTGCCGATCAAGTAGCCTTCAAGTTGTTTACACAAATGTTGGTTTTAGATATTACAGTCCATTTGTTATTGATCACAAAGGAGAGCATTGTATAGACCCCGAATGAAGCGGAAGGCATGTTCTGGCCAGTTATATATGCCCTTTTGTTTTTAATCGAGAAATAGAAGCTAGCAGTACCAAATGTACTTAGGCTCTTGATTAACGATCCAGTCCTACTAGGAGCACCGGGTGCCCAGTGCGGACCCCTAAGGCGGAGGCGTGACACTCCTTTCAAAATGACTTTTTCTTGTGGAGGACATAGAATTTGAGTACCTATTGATGAGGTTTGCAACACATGAACATAAATCTAGCATCAAGATCTTGGTGTTGCACACAACCAAGCAGAGACTATGTCTCATCTTTTTCCTAACCTCTTCTATAGCACGAAATTTGTGGAAGTTGTTTGCTATCTTTACTTGGTATTGAGCCAGAAGGGCCCTAAATTCTCGGAGTTATGACTAAATGAGTTGGACAACCCCGCATGAGGCGGGCCCTGAGACCCGATGCACGAGCATTACCGGCCATCATATTATGCTGGAACTTATGAAAAGAAAGCAATTGTTTGAAGCATGGTAGGACACTATCCTACTACAACCTTGTATTCGGGGTCAGCAGAGCATTTGGGATTTGGGAGAGTCCATACACAGGCACAAAAACCCTACTTTGGACTGAGCCAAACATGTTGGAATTTCGGAAATCTACAAGCAAAACTTTACTACTATCCGGTAACTTGGAATCCACCGGGGAAAGGGGTACTAGCATTGTAAAATGATATATCTAGAGTGTTACGGTAGGAGTATTTGCTGATCTTTTTTTTGCTACAGACCTCAAGTTGAAGGCTCTCTTTAAGGAAGAAATACAAGAGGCAACTAGTATTGTTAAACACAACTATTAAAGAAGCTCTAATTTACTTATCGCGAGGAGGGAGTTTGAACAAATATGTCTTGGCTGATTCCTTAGTACTTCACAAAATTCTTACTAGAGTTTGGGAAGGCACACCGCCCAGAAACCTCAGATGTATCTTGGCGGTCGTTAGTACTTCACAAAAATTCTTACTGAAATTGGGAAGTACCAAATAGATGTGAGAGTGGATGATAAGAATTATCTCTCAAATGTGCGAGTTCAAATAAACACATTTATAGAAGGTAATAAATTGACATATTTTATAGCTAATTGGGCTTTTGAGTATCCGGGAAGGCTTGAGTTCAAGTCTTTCACAGATCTACTAAGCTTCTTAAGAAAGATGATAAACATGGACAAACAACAAATTCCCAACGAGAGTGTCAAGACAAAGTGAATAATGGAGAAACGGGGAAGGGAAGAGATCAAGCTATAAGTATAATATAACATGACACATCAAATCAATAAATGATAATAATGGTCATTTCTTTGCTATGAGTCGGAAAAGAAGACATGCATCAAAGATCAGAAATGGTTAATCAACAATTATAGATGATTAGTATGATAGAACATGCTTTAGTGCAAAGAAAATTTGAAAAGTATTGTAGAGTAAGTATGACACCAAGAAACGAGAAAAAATATGCTGTTAGCATATTTTTTTATATTTTCAATGGTGGACCAATCATCCGTGTGGAATCGAAGCTCGAAGACTTTATAATGGTTTCTCGAGAGCTCAAGTTTGAAGAGATAAAAGTGGAGATAACCTTATTGTTTGTGGCATAATAGATAAACTTCCCACTTTCTTGAAAATTTCAAAAAGCTATGCGCCCTTGAAAACAAAAGGAAGCTTCACTTAAGACTTTGATATCTGAGTCGCATGGAAGATAGGTAAAGGGTCAAGATGCACTTTTGCAATTAGAAGAGAGCAACCTCACTTGATGAAAGGTAAATTTAGTTACTTCAAATAATTCTACTCATACTCACAAAAATAGCTAAGCCTAAGAAGAAATATTTAAAAAAAATAATGGTAAACCTCCTAAGAAAAATAATGGTGGTAATAACCAAACACAAAATCTACAAGTTCAAAATACGGAAACGATGTTTTGTGCAGCAAGAGTGAGCATATTGCTCGATTTTGTAAATTTCGAGAGAAATGTGATCCTACACCTCGGGCAAACATTAGAAGAGCCTTTTGTGGAGGTGATAACCCATATAAACATGGTTGAAAATGTTGATGGATGGTGAGGCGGATTACAGTGCAAGCGAAGTCATATCTGCTATGAAAAAGGTTGGTTCAAAATATATACTCCTTTCGAGGAGTCCAAAACCATCATGCTTGGTAATTCTCACACCTCTCAAGTGCTTGAGAAAATGTCGAGTTGAGTTTCACCTGCGGAAGAATATTAACATTGAAAGATATACTTTTTGCTCCTTCTGAGAAAATTTTTGATGTCATTTTATTCTTAATAAATCAGACCTAAATAAATTATTGAGTCGATGATACATAATAGTGAAAAGGATATTTTTATGGGAAAGGGGTATGCTTGTATTGGTATGTTCAAGTTGAATATTGAAATGAATAAATATAACCGAGATCTTATTTACATGCGTCCACTTCTGTGTTCATGCTCTCTTCTACTAATTTTGGCATATGCTTGTGTCACTGTGTAGTCATTATATGGAATCATGAGTAGTTTAGGATTAATTTCAATGATTAATTTTTTTTTAAAAAAGTGTGTAGCTTGTAGTAAAACTAAAATCACTAAAATGCCTTATTTCAATTAAAGAAAAGCTGATTTTTGTTAGGAGCAGGTGAAGCCCGTATTGTGAACTTTGAAATTTTAACAAGTGGAGAAAATAGATATTTTATCACTTTTTAGTGATACTCTAAATATACATATGTTTTACTTGATGAAAAATAAAAGTGTGCATTTGAAAATTTTAAAATTTATCTCTATGGGGTTGAAAATCGGTTTGCGAGAAACAATAAAAAAGAATTAAAAGTGATTGAGGCTAGTGAATTTGAGTACAATGAGTTTTAATTTTTTGTTAGATCGTGAAAATAATTCATGAAACTACTCTATAGGGTAGAGGAAAATATTGAGTGAAAAAAGTGAAGAAATGAAAAGAAGTTTTATTTACTAAAGGAAGGTGTTCTTTTGGTGGGAGATTTGGGCTGGCTATTTATCAATTTGTTGATTCATATAGTGTTCTTTGGGCATTGTATCATGGAGGCGCAGTCAAAAAGATTCTTCTTTAAAGCGGTAAAGTTTCTATGATAAGGGCTAAATCTCCTTAAAAGAGAGCGAAATAACCATACCTCAACTTTGAAGATATTTTATTTTCAATTGTAATTATAATTTCACACACGGGGTATGTTTAGGCAATCATCGCTGAATTGAAATCAACAAGCATTTGCTTAGGAGAAAGAAAAGAGAAAGAAATAGGATCATGATGCTAAATAAAATAACATGAGGCTCTACCAACTAATTCTTCACACTTACCAGTACACCAACAATATTTGATTATTGTAACATTCAATTATATAACTTGCATTACAATGTACATACAGGTTTGTATGACAATACCATACTGTTAGGTATCCCTTCAATTGAATATTTTTGTTTCTCCTGACGCTTTTCTACCACACAGCCCAACTGTCAAAAGTCAAGGGAAATTTCTCCTGACTTAGATCAACTCGGTCTTTGAATCCAAAGGTGAATTTCATTATTCCCTTTCTCAATTTTACATTCTTTTCTGTCTTTTCTTCTTTGAAAATTTCTTTTATGAACAATTAATTTTAATGTGCTTTTAATTTTGGCATTTCTTTGTGTTCTTTTATTTTGGGTTCGGTTTCTATGGATGCTTAATTAATGAGTTATTCTGAAAAGTTTTTACATGGGAGATTGTAAACTTTCTTTGTGTTTCATTCAGTTAATGTGTAATGTGATCTGTAGTGTCTTTGCCCTTTTCCCTCCTTCCATAGGAGATGCAGAAGTGGATCAGAATTTAAAATATATGGGTTTAAACTTTTAAGATTTTAGGATTGAACTAATTATATTTTAAAAGTTACGGGTTCATAAATTTATACTCCGTGTAAAAGTTACATTCGCCTCTGAGGAGATGAGGTATTTTGAGTTCCAACATGGCAAATGTTAGATTCCATGTAATCCTATTTGTCGTTTAGACACCTTTAAAACTTCAATATCATCTTCTGCAGCTATGATTTTGCTTTTATGCCCGAGTTTTCGGTTACATTTTTGTTTCTTTCTTTAGGATTACAGCTGGGATGAGGTTTTTGCTACTTGTGTTTTCCTTCCCCCAACTGTCCCTCCCCTCCCCAACCTTTGTTGCTGATGTAGAGTTGCTATGATTTCCTTTTGTCTCAGTAATCTTTTTTCTTCTTTTGTTTTCCTAAGGTTATAGTCTTTTAACCTTTCTTTTCCCCTGTTATATATTTAGAAATGTTAAACCTAGTAGATCAAGGATAACAGGTACAAAATTAGGAATAACAAGAATAGCGTTATGTTCAACTTTTAAGGGTTATTGGGTAACATTAATAAAAGTGTGATTTCCATCCAACTTTCTTTCCCTTTTAGGAGACACAGAGAGTAGCATCTTCAATCTTTTTTTAATATACTATGAGTATGTGACTGTAAAATTTCAGGGAAAGCCAAGAAGCATTGTGTTAGTTAACTCAGTTTAAACTGTCTAATACAAGTTGCTGAATCTACACAATTTATGATAACATATAAAAAATTTGGAGTGAGTTGCCACTCTCATTAAGTGATCCAGCCTAGGGTGTAGCTGGAATTTTGTCTTCTTTCAGCAAATACTCCGGTTGAACTGACTTTCCTGAACTACTTTATGACATCATTCATTTCAAGATTCATGTATAAGTTTGGCCATTTGCTATAAACTTGTCTTCAACTTTTGGTAGTCTCTCTCTCTATCAATCAACATTATTATAATGTGACTATCTCTATAAACTACTTATGCATTGGACAACCAACGTTACATATAGGTGAGAGTAATAGTGAGCTTTCATCATTGCTTCTTCTGTACGGATGTCAATATAAGGTTTCATAGTCTTGCACGTATCTTCCTTTTGGCTGGATAAATGGAAGAGTCCATTTGTAAATTCAGTATATATTTTCTTCTCTAAAGTGTTATGATCAATGACTGTTACTGAAATTCTTTCTTATTATTAGCAGGAGTTTTGAGAAATTAGGATGAAGGCACTTATTCTTGTCGGAGGTTTTGGTACTCGGCTGAGGCCATTGACTCTTAGTGTCCCAAAGCCACTGGTTGGAGATTTGCCAACAAGCCCATGATTTTGCATCAGGTAATATTTGATAACTCCTAGTTAGCCTCATTTAGTTTACAGTCATACATATGATTCTTCGATAAAGATTATTTACAATACCAAACCTACTCATAGAAATGTACCTTTTAAGCAAATTCCTGATATTATTTTCATCCTTTTAGTTGATTGTTTGAAGTTTTGAGAACTTTAGCTCCTTCTTCCAGTTTGGACTTTATATTAGATAATAGGATTAAAATTTGGTGTATTCGTTTATATGATTCCAATTGAGACTTCCTCATTTAAAGTTTCAGGGGTCCTATGTCTTGGAATATCTAGGACTTAATCACCCCTGCCTCTACCAGGATATGATCCTAAAGGAGAATGGAAAATCTAAATAAGAATTCACTTGTGCCTTGCACACATGCTATATGTTCTCTTTTCTTTTGCTGGTCAAAATAAATTATGCACTGAAGCATTCGTCTTACTAAAAGCATGTTGTATGTGAACAGGAGGCTCTCAAGGCTGTTCAGGTGACAGAAATTGATCTTGGCTATTAATTACCAGCCGGAGGTCAGCTTCTCTCCATTTAGAGATCTTAAATATATAATGAACTACCAAAAGAATATATTTATATATGTTTGATGCAGGTGATGCTGAACTTCTTGAAAGAATTTGAGACAAAACTTGGGATTAAGATTACATGTTCTCAAAAACTGAACCACTTGGGACTGCAGGTCCCTTGCTTTAGCTAGAGAAAAGCTGGTAGATGAAACTGGTGAGCCATTTTTTGTTCTTAATAGTGATGTTATCAGTGAATATCCTTTCAAGGAGATGATTGAATTCCACAAATCCCATGGAGGTGAGGCCTCTTTAATGGTGACCAGGTGAGTTGTTAGTTACATTTTCTGTTTGAATTTTACGTTAGTTGAGGCCTCACAATATTATTTATGAAAGGGATGGTGGTGAGTATAAATGGTAAATATCACTGGTTGACACAGGTGGATGAGCCTTCCAAATATGGTGTTGACATGTGGAAGGAATCCACTGGCCAAGTTGAAAGATTTGTGGAAGGCCTGTGTTATTTATTGGTAACAAATCAATACTGGCATTTACTTGCTGGACCCTTCCGTTCTAGAAAGAATTCAATTAAGACCAACATCTATTGAGAAAGAGGTTTCCAAAAATTGGCCGAAGAAGCTATACGCTATGGTCTTGCCTGGGTTTTGGATGGATATTGGACAGCCAAAGGATTACATCACTGGTCTTAGACTCTACCTAGATTCTTTGAAGAAGAGATCTTCATCAAAACTGGCATCAGGTTCTCACATTGTTGGAAATGTCATAGTGGATGAGACTGCGAAAAGTGGAAGGCTGCTTGATTGGACCAGATGTTGCGATAGGCCCTGGTTGCGTGATCGAGTCTGGGGTTAGACTCTCTCATTGCACTGTGATGCGTGGAGTCTGTGTTAAGAAACACGCATGCGTCTCAAGCAGCATTATTGGTTGGCACTCGACTCTTGGACAATGGGCTCGTGTTGAGAATATGACCATTCTCGGAGAAGATGTCCATGTTTGTGATGAAATTTTAACAATAATTGGCTGGTGTAGTCACTTGCACCCCACAAGGAGATCAAATCTAGCATCCTGAAACCAGAAATAGTGATGTGATGGTAATTTCTAGCGCGAGGAAGCAATAAGCTATGTGTTCAGTTACTTTTCCTTTGTTTGGTTGGTTTTAAATTTCATCTTCTTCAATTGCTAAAAAGTATGGAAAGTTGAGCCATGTAAAGTACTGTGCTGAAGGATAGCTGTAGATATCAAAGGTTTGTCTGTTTGTAATTTTCGATGTATATACAAATAAAGAATTCTATTAGAGTTTCTATTTAAATCTTTGGATTAATCATGTATAAATTGGTTTTCCAATTTCTTTAAAGGAATGTTTGATTGATTTCTTTGTAAGTTGACAGGGGACGGGGCCAGGACCAAGGCAGGACGAGCAGCACGAACTTTTTAGGGGGCGAGGGTGGCCAAGGGCAAGGGGGACAAAAATAGGGGCTAGTCTCGTTTCATTGTATTAAGGAGATGTGTTAGGTTGGGTCGAGAGTGGGACAATTTATTTTTTCATTCTTTTGAATATTTTAGTTAAGAAAAATATAAAAATTAATATTGTGATATCATATGAATTACGTAAGTTTAGAAGCAAAAATTAAGTAAATCTAAAATAATCTTCAAACTTAATAAATTATGAAATAGTTAATTAAGAAACTAATAAAGTATGAAAGTTTAGCAAAATGTATCTTTTGACTTAATTTTTTAGTACTTATAAAAAGATAATTTATAGTTTGATAGTTTATTAAATATAGTTTTAGCTAGCAATGATTGGTATTAAATATAACAATAAATAAGTAAGACAATTGTTGAAAAAATTAAATACTAAAGCCTTTAGAACTTTATTCATTTGAAATTTTAATTTGCAAAAATAGTGAGTCAAATACAGAAGAACACCTAATCTACATGTCCATCTTACGGTAAGGATTCGTTTCAATTACGGCTCTGGCAGCCATTTGTATATTATCATACTAATATCTATATGCTCTTATATAACTTTTCTGTAAGTCTCGTATAATTTGATGAGTAAACTTTTTGAAATTGACAATGGCAGCTTGGCAGTCCATAATTTTCATATGTCGTCATCGTTATTAGTGTAAGTATTTTATTATATTCTTCTTCTTCTCTAGTGGTTAGTTTTGGTTGCCCAAAATTTCTTCTTTCATTATTAGTCTAGTATGATAAAATGGATATCTCCAAGTTTGTCCTCTAATAGGTATATATAATCTCAGGTTTGAAATCTTCTTGACACAAGCAACCTCCAAAACTAATAATGATACTTGAATAGCTAGTATATCTAGTCATCATGAAAATAATGACGTCTACACATTTCATTCACCACGCTAATTGTTCTTCTTTCGTTTACTTTTTCTTCCACGATAGGTTCAATTCCACGATTACAGAATTAAGCATCGAAGACCCTTTCGTCTTGAACAACCAATACATCATACACTCATAAATGCAAAAGACATCATCTATTTTGGCCTTAAAAGTTGGAGGAGCAACTACATTGTTTATTTTTTGTAGCTTATATACTTATCAAATACTAATTTAGCATTAACATGCTGCTACTTTGACATTCTTTAACAGTTGTCTTTTTTTTTTTTTTTTTATATTGTAATTTCTAATCCTCGTGTGAGCTCAGCCTAAATTCTCACCATGCCTTGTAATTTTAAAGAAGGTTAAATGCGGTAGCAATTAAAAAAAATATGAAAAATAGAAAAAAAATATTTTAAATTTTGCAATCATTCGTGTATTGACCAGGACTTATCTTCTATTTTTATACCTGAGAAGAAATTGTCATAGAAATTCCACAAACAAAATATAACATTTTAGAAATAGTAGATAATAAATTCCGAGGAAAATTGACAAGTAGCAACATAAATTTTGAAATTTTAATGAGTTCTCCAACGTGATCTCAATCACTATCAACAATTTGATCAACGGTCAACATTATGTGAATATACGAAATAGAATTTCACTAATAGAAACTTCTTTTTGGAACTTTTCTATTGGAATGTTATTTGCAACTACAGCTCTTTAAATTCACACACATTATACTAGACGTATTAGCTTTAAATATCCATGAACAAACATATTTTATTTATAACAACCAAAATCAAATAATGAACACCATCTTTACGGCCAAATTTAAAACATGACATGCACATCTAACATATTTCCTCAATCACTAGGCAAATTCTAGTTTTTAAGTAACTAACAACCTTAGTCAGCAGAAACGACCCCATCTAATGTGACACTTAAGCTGTTAGTAAGACCTTAAAATTCAAAACTTCTAGGATAGTTGAAGAAATATAAAGATCAATGTGTTTTTATATCAATATATCCTGTGAATAATATGTTTTTTTCAAAGTTTAAGTCATGATCAATCCCTAATGGTGTAACAATTAAAAAATCTCATTACCATTAGGACTATGACTATAGGAAGTGATAGCCACTTCTGATCTAAGTAGTAAAATAAACATACATAGATTAACAATATTCACTTTAGCAAATCTAAAAATATACATTGTAGCACTTGCTTCTAGAAAATTTTTTGAAAAGAAGGATTATACATATTTTTTTAATATATCTCACAAAACCGAGGATAAAAGGAAAACTAAAAGGCAAGCCCGCGAAACAACAATTAACTTTGCTATATTTTCACGATTTCTTTTTCTTTTATACGACACTTAATATAAACTGCATTTATAAATTATATATTAGAACCAAGTTAGAAACCCCCAACATGAACCAACATGAGTGCAAGTAGTAGTACCCGAATGGGATGCAGGGTGAGAGTGACTTCTATTTAGAGCTACAAGATGGCCGTAGATAATGTTTAAATGTCTAGTTAAACCTCCGAACCCTTTGCTCTCATCGAATCCATGTGCAAATCTCTTTTTATATTTATTATAAATGGCAACAATTTTAATTTCTTAGGAAAAATTTACACACATAATTGATGTTTTAGGATGTTGTTGCTTGGCTTTACCTAGTAGGAGGTATAGGTGAAAGAAGTTGGCTTCAAGTGAGATTGAGTCAAGTGAAAGCACGTAATTGGACTAGTTAGTGTTTCATCTAAACTCCCTTGTTCTTAACTCTCCAAATTACCATAAGTTATTTTTAGGTTTACGTTATCTAATAAATTATCCGTGTTAATATCATGAAAATCAATCAATTAGGTAAAAGTTTCATCCATGATAAAATCTTCTACATTTTTTCATATTCTAACCTTAAATATATAGATTTACTAGAACTACTATCTCCTTCTACTCTTTCCATTAAATGGGTTTGGGATTGTATGAATAGTCATACCTCATTATTTTTAGAACATATTAAAAAATTATAATAAAATTTCACTAATACGAAAATTTTAAAAAATTACAAATGGAATGAATGTATCATGTTTTGTGTATAAGAAGTGTTAATCGAAAATCATAAATAAATGTTAAAACTTTAAACGATACTTGCTCAAAATAAGCAGCTAATAGAGAATGAGATAGAATTTTTAAAAATAATGAAGGGGTGGAGGGTATTTAAAATTTAAATAGATTTAAAGTATAATATATTTACAAGTTAGGAATTAAAATAAAGTTAAGTGAGGGGGAACTGTGAAAATAGTCATTGCGGGACCAACTTGGTTGTTGCTGACAATTGGAATTTTTTTAGAAAAAATTAAAAAACAATCGGGCGAATCAGTGAGTCAGCTTACCAAGACCAGCCATGTATCCCGTAGTCCATGTGCCACCCGATCTTGGATCGACCCGGATCAAAATCGGGTTGGGGCGGAGTCTGTCTAGTCCGTGTCACACCTATTTCTCGTGGCTTATTATATCAAATAGACATCAAAGGGGTGTTATAAATATATTTTATATTATAGTGAATGTATACATTTCTTTTGGAGAAAAGTTAGGGTTAGTAACTTTGTGATCAAGTTAGTTTTTCCCTATAAATAAAGGGTTTCCTTCATTGTAAGTTCATCACTCAAGAGAAATAAGAAATCTTATACTCTTACTTCTTTCTTCGCAATAATACTTAATTTTGCTTTATTATTTTATAAAAGTCCTTCTATTTTTAATTATTTATATATTTAAATGTAGAAATTGCCTTATTACTTAGGTTTTGTATTAGTTAGTGAATTAATTTAATTTATGTTTGAGTATTTATTCGCTTTGAAATAAGTTTATTGATTAATAAGTAGCTTAACTATAATATCTTATCATCTATTCTTTGCATTAATTAGTAAGTGGCAATTTATATATAACTATTTATTTATTTTAAAAGAAAAATCTATTTTCCTAATCACATAGCTAGTTGGTTTCAATAAAATAATCTCGACCTTCTTTGCTCATCTAATCCCCCCCAAATATAATAAATGAATCCGAAAGGGATTCACATTTGTGGACCTCGAAGTGTCTAAAACCTTTCTTTTGAGGTAACAGACCCTTACTGACCTTTCTGGTGATGTAGGCTAGTTAAGCAGTTATACACACTGGTGAGTTTAGTTCGATACCCCTAACGCACCATAGACCGTTAGATAGAGACTCTTTCTTAATAATCCTACAAGAGTTGTCACATGTCGACCCGGCTTTTCGCGAGAAAAGTCGGGCGTGATAATGGGGCATTGATGAGGCTCAATTGAATTATACCCACTGACTAAAAAAAATTACTAGCGGTGATATTTGTATTTGATAAGTTTCGGGAACCAAGATCATTTATGTTTGCGATCATGCAACTTTAAAAATACCTATTAGCAAAAGAAAGATGCCCGACCTAGATTGTTAAGACGGATTTTACTTCTTTATGAATTTGACCTTGATTTCCCATAGCTCCCCCACCCCATCCCGACCTAGGAGTCTTGTGATATAAAAGAAGAGTTTCCTAATGACATGTATTCCACGAAAGCCTCCCTCTTGAGTCTTACAATAATTTTAAAAATCAAATATATAATTATTTATTATTTTAATCATGATCAAAGAATTTATCTTGATCAATTAAAAATCATAGTCATTAGAATTTAATCTATGCCACGTGTTTCTAGTCAGAAAGGACTTGAAAAATGGAGAGGAGGCCAATCGTTGGTATTCTACATGTGCTTAGGGACTAGCACTATTATATTGTAGATTTGAATTGAGCGATTTTTAAAAAATTGAATTGAGATAAAAGAAATTTTGGATTTGGTGAGATATATGTGTCTTTGTGTATGTGTATATATATATTGTTACAAGTAAAATATTATCGGTTAGTAGGCATACACGTGGATTTGTGACAAGAAATAGAAGCAGCTCGATGCATGTGCAGCCTCGAAGTAGGATCGGGCGGAGGTTGGGCCGCAGGAGCCAACGCGGCGCGCGGTCAGCCCGGTGCCTTGCAGCGGCCCACACCGCACAGGCACATATGGGCGCGATGGGGAGCCTGGCGGCCAGTCGGCGCTTTGGGAAGCGTGGCGCTCCGTCAAGCCCTTAATTATATACTCATCCCGCTCCTTCATTTAGAATCATTCATAAAAAGAACCCACGACCAGAGATAGGAAGAGCACACAAGTTTGTTCAGATTTTTGTCAGAGACGTTATTAAACACCATTTAATCTCAAATTAACCCGGATAATGAGTTATAGGCCTATGGGAAGCATTACTCTGGGAGTTATTTCTCGAAAAATCACTTGAAAAATCGAAACTCCAGCAGTAAAGTTTGTCATAATTCTGCAAATTGGATTCTAAATGGCGATAGGCATTAGGTAAGCACTTTTTCCTTCGAACTCTCGGAGTAATTATAGATTTTGGCCGGGGTATTTGAAGTTGGATTATAGTTAATTCTCCTTCTTTGAAGAGATTGCTCGATATTTTAGAAGTTTAATATTGAAATTAGTTCTATTCTCTCGATTATAAAGGTTATGGTTGGAAAACCATTGATAAGTGGATACTCCCGGTGAATGAAAGTTGGCATTGAGGTATATTAAGGTGCCTGCCACCCCTGCTGTGGGGAGACATGGCTGGCACACAGTGCCTCTTGGGGTTTGGGTATCGAATTGGACTTATGCAACACGGTGTAAACTTGCTCTAGAATTAAGAAAACAATGGGCTATATCTCGGGTGTAAGTACAGCCCTCGGCCGTAAGGCCGTATAGCCACTGTAAATAAAACAACACCCAAAAGCAGAGATAATAGATGGGAGTCTTATGCGGGGTAAACAAAGACCACCGCTGATGTCTAGTTATAGGCGCAATGAAAATCAAGCGACTTACACGTGTTATAGCCGATAAGGCCACTACCCATGACTAAACAAGGCCTCGCACAGTAGTCATCACAAATGAAACATACCTTGTCCCCACACGGCCAACGACAGAAGGACTAACCACAGGGGTACTATGCGTACAACGAGCCTCAGAAGTAGAGACCAGTGGTCGAGACGGGGCCCCAGGCATCAAAAGCGAACAATCAACAAAAATAGACCTTCTAGCTATTAGCTCGGAAAGAAGGGAGTTAGCGTATTTGCTAGTCCTTGCAGGAGCTAGGGTCTGATGCATGCTAGCCGCACTGTAGACAAGTAATGCGGTGCCGGAGGGCATCGGTACAATATGTATGCCCAGAATATGCAAGGCGATAAAGTAATATTTGAATGGAAAATTTGGCTTGAAATAATCATACGAGAGAAGGTAAGAGTTCGTAAACTTTGAACAATCTCGCTATTTGTAGTACTTAATTAACAAGATTGCACACAAATATACAAACAAAACCTATGAGGCCCACCTTAAGCCTGGAAGGTACAACCCGCTACAAGAATAACTAACCTACGATTTGTAAACTCGTAGGTACAATAATATACGTTCTACTATTTGATTACAGGTAATTGGCAGCAATTATCTCTTTGTAGCTCAAAGCGGCCCTCGAGCCCTTGATTTAATAGAACTCATTGTTGCACTCATGGCCTTACTCTACCAAACTTCGCTGTGGCCCTCGCGGCCTCTGAGTATAATAGAACTTGATATGACCACCATGACCTTAATATATAGAACTCTATAGCCACCGCGGCCTCAATGCAACAGGAACTCAGCTATGGCCCTCGCGGCCTTAATATACAAAACTCGAATACGGCCCTGCGACCTCGACCTCTGAACTCAATACTCGATTGCTAATCACAATAGATATATGCCATTTGAATCTCTTCTTGGGACATAATACGTATTACAATATTAAAGAAGCTAACTATGAAGGAATTTGCCTTAACATACCTCGAACAGCCGTTTCTTAGTAACTAGCGAGTTTCAATTAGTATTGATAGTATACAGCGGGACTGCGTATTCTTGGAGAATGAGGACTAGTTTTAGTACTAAATTCGGCAGAAACAATAACTTATAATACTAATATTGACTATACTTCAACCTAACGAAACACGATCGAAGACGTATAATTTCCTAATAATTGATAAATACTTACTTGAAGCTATGATGCTTATAAAACTAGTTTCAAACAATTACGATAACTTTGCTCGAATTCTGATTAGTCGGGCGAATTTCATGAATAACTCCATGCGATGCTCTAGGGGCTTGAGATTCAATCTGAGATTAATTTAAATTCGGACAGCGTATCGTAGCGTAAACAGACGAAAAATTATTGTTTCCTTCATACTCTCTCTCTTCTCTAATAGAAGATATATACATATATATATATATATATATATATATATATATATATATATATATATGCTAATACTTAATGAACCAATGAAAGCAACTTAATATATATAACATTTGAGCGATGGGCGGGGTTAGAGTGCGTGGACCGTCGTACCATATGGGTGTGCCATGGGCCCATCGGAGGGCATGGATTCCGTTCAACGCTGCCCACTACAGGCAGCGGCGGCTTCCTCCCGTACGGTACCGACTCAGAGCTCGTCGACCTTTCCCCAGACCCTTTCCAGTATGTATTATATTCTAAAACTCTTAACCAACATGAATAGGCCAACTAAACGTTCGAAGACTTACGGGGTGCAACATCGGGCTTATTCCTTCGGTAAGTTATTTCTCGTTGTATAGTGATACGACCAATATTTTAAGCACAATGAATAATGATCCTATATGTTGTAATTAGGCTGCTTTTGCTAGTATATAAGGATCGAGGTATGTTGTGATTAGGCTATTGTGTAGATTGATTCTACGTATGTTGTGGTTAGTGCTAGAAAATGTATAAAGATTATATCTAGTATCCACCTGTCGAGAAAGAACATATTAAGTGTGGTACACGCTAAGCATCGTAAGAACTCACTCTGTTCTTGGTTCATTGTGTTAGTAGGAGGTGGATATTTTATTGCCGGGCTGGGCAGCAGGCTGTTGGATAGTTATTGGGCACGAGTTAGTAAGTTAGCTGAATAGCGTGGCGCGGCTAGCCAATATAACTACCAGTTGGCACTGTATTGTGGGCAAGCACTCTAGAGCCATTGGCGTACCCTCACGCCCGGGGCTAGAAATTTAGATGGATTGGCCATACTTTTTAGAGTCAAATGGCACTAGGTTTGTCTAGTGAACTAAGTGACAACACCCGTCTAGTTAATACACCGGTGCTGTCGGTTCAAGTTGACTTAGTGTTCGTCATACAAGTTACTCAGGAAGCCATCCCGATCGTTGGTCATATAAACCCGTGGGTATCCTAAGGAATGGGACCTTATTAGCACTTAGGCGGGAGCGATACCCTAAATCCTGCTCTATAAGATGCTCGAAGATGCAGTTGCAGTGAGTGGCTAAGTCTATGTAAACTTACTTACAAGGTTGAAATCGTCAGAAGGATTATATAAGATCAACAAACAGTTAAGGTCTAAAGGACTAGAGCCATGTTAGCTGTTGATGTATTACTCAGGCTAAAATTTTAGTAGAGGCATTGCTGTGGAGGATTAGGCGAGCCGCTCAGCATGTTCGGTCGTGCTTGATAGTGTCGTTCTAAGCAAAGGAACTAAATAGTGGTCGTCTGTGACCTTGTAGTTGCTTATGAGTTATAGTTGTCGGCGGGGACATTTAGAGTATTGTTAAGCCACGCTCCGGACATACATCAGAGTCCCAGACCATTAGAGATTATAATCGCTGTCGGGATTCTACATTCGGATAGGTACACGGGAATTTTTTTGCTAGCAACTATCTCTGATTATTCAAGGGCGGTAACGTGTTAGGCCAGAAGGCCAAATACACCTTTTGAGTATGGAATTGAGACTTGATCATAACCCGTGTCGATTGAGATTGCCCTCAGTTAGAGGCCTTCCATGACCACACGGGGTTACTAATTGTGTCGTTGCCTACGAGGGCTATATATTATACAAATGTCGCTCCAAGAACGGGAGATATTGTCCCAGGGACTGGAGGCCCGGGCCCATTTTACGATCCATTTCATGATTGGACTATTATTTTATGTTATATCGGCATGGCCCAACCCTCGCCCAGGCACAGGTGCCCAAGATGTAGTTATTAGGAGTCCATTGGACTCGGACACGGCTATAGATCGGGATCCAAGAGGGCCCCGATTCTGAACCCGGGGGCGGTATTAGGTTGGCTATAGAAACGGTAGAGTCATGGAACTGGATAGGGGTAGATAGATTGAAGTGTACTTTCAGGAGCTTATAGGGGTCCAGATAGGTCATTTTTGTGTTCTTTGTACCTTCCAAGTTTATTAGAGTGGAGTTAGGTTCTTGTTTGCATTCTTGCACGCTAGTCACAACTTATGAATATATAGTTATACGAGTCTTAGATCATATACACGTAGTGTTTTACTTTAGTCTGAAGTTGTGAAAGCAAAATTTTCGAGGTTACTTTTTGCCCACTTCCTTCTGCTTATTTTGATCTTTAATAATTTTATTTCACTATTTATATTAGTACATATTGCTCTGCGACGCCTAACTTTGGAGTCTTGCATTACTTGCACAGTTTTGACAGAGACGAGTAAAAAGGATCTGAGTGGCGGTTGTTAGTCAGCCCGGTTGACCGGCTCCTTTCGTCGGAGTTGCCGAGGTTGTAGAGATTACAATCTTTCATTTATATAACATTTATGTAGGTGGGGCCTTGTCAGGCCACTATTGCTGTTCTTAGAAGCTTGAGACTACAATATCCAGTTAGTTAGAAATTTTGTTGACGTGTAAGGGCCCATGTGTTGCCTCCTTTAGATGTTGGTCGTGTGGGGCCCTAGTATAGGCTGCTTATTTTCCTTTACATTATAATTAGACAACATGGTAGTCTTGTCGGCACGCAAGTTCCTATTGATATATGTTAGGTAGGTTAGTTGTTTCTTTTTACGAGTCTTCTTGCGTGGCCTTGTCGATCCAAGATTGTGTTTACATAGGAATATAGCGGTTGTTTTCTCGGGTACTGAAGTCAATAGTGACACAGAAGTACACAACGTAATCCAACTAGGTCAACCCGGATTCCAGTGTCACATTAGGTGTCAATCATATCTCCAAGGTAGGATGTGACATATATATATATATATACATATTCAAACAGATTCTTTTTATGTATGAATCATTCATTCACTATATATTATATCTAACAGTAATTCTGGTATTATTAATAATTTTTTTCCCAATCCTTCAGGAAGTGGGAAAATTGAACTATTCGCATGAAAGATGGATTTGAAAGTGACTATTTATTTAAATTTCTGCTGTTAGGCAACTGTTACTAAAAAAATATTTGGAGGATAATTTTAAATCAATAGATAAAGTTTTGAATTAAAAGATTAAAAGATAATATTGAATTGAAATATAAATATTTTTAAAAGATACAGAAACGATATTCTCTATAATTAAGTTATACTTTTAGTTAGAAATATATCTGCTGTGTTTGGTGGAAGGGAAAAATCATTATTCATCATAAAACTAAAATTTTCACAAAAATAATCGATCATATGCTGAGAAGTGCAATTTAAGTTACTATAAATAATGATCTTGGAGATCAACTAGCATAAGTTTGAAGGGAGTAGTTTGGTTATTTGAAAGTGAGTTACGTAGGTATTAAATTACGCATAAATAACATCATGTTTGGTAGCTAATTAAAAGGTAAATTATTCATATATATAATTAATACAACTGGGTTGATAATTTAGAAATCACAATAGCCATGCCTATAATTTATGAGGGGTATGTATTATTTTATGCGGATAGAAGGTGGAATAAGTTGTACATGACTAACTAATCTGCATAACTACTTAACATAAAATAATAGATAAATTTATATGCTTAATTGTTTATATTCTGCCAATAAACTCTAGCAATTACCAAACTACCCCTAAGGGTTTACTTATCAAAATTTTACCAAATTTGGCAAAGGAAGCAAAGGTAGTTTCATACTAAATAATCTAATAAAAGATCCTCAATATGTTTTCAAGTTTCAAGATTCATTTAGGCTTAATAACAATATATTTTATTTAAAGAAGAACTAAACTAGGAAAGAAAAAGAAAAACTAAAGTTTAACTTAATTAATGGTATAAATAGATAAGTCCACTTTTGAGTTAGATATAAAAATAGCTTTAATTGTAGTTTAATATTCACAAAGAAAAAGAAAGATTTATTTTAAAATAAATAAAAAATTTCAACTTTTAAATAATCACATCATTATTTCCTTTTTTAATTTTTTAAAAATTTAAGACAATAACCAAAAAAAAAAAAAAAAGAAGATTAACAACCATTATTTGTATTCAACTCATTACTCTCTTTCTGAATATAATATATTTGAACTTATTGGCTGTTTAATTCTTTGGCTGTATTGTTTTATTAATTGTTAACTCAATAATAGAAAGTGTTCTACAGTTATAAATCTAAATATATATATAAAGAAGGTTCCAGAAGAGGTGATGGTATATCTCTAAAAGCTAAGAATGTCATTTATTTTTTCAAATTTTTGATATTTTTTTTTAATTTTTCTATTTCAATGATTTATTAAAAAATTTAAAATTTATTTTTAATTAAATTCTCTTAATTATTTGTATTTCTTTTCAATTTAGAAAGCTCCAAGGTTGTTATTCTTAATTTAGTGATTTAGTGATTATTTATTATTGCATAACAAGTGATTATTAAATCACTAATTCTTCTTTCTGTTTGGACTTCTAAAGCGAAAAGAAATTAATAATAGAATATAATTAAAAAATAAGTTTAAATTTTTAATAAATCATTGAAATAGAAAAAAATTAAGAAAAATATCAAGTTTAAGAAAAGATAAATGTCATTAAGAAACTTTAGAGATGTCACGTCACCTCTTCTTAGTTTAACTTTTTATTTTTTTTATTTTTTTTATTTTTTTTATTTTTTTTATTTTTTTTATTTTTTTTATGTTTTTTCATTTATGTGTTTTATATATATATGAAATTTTAATAGAAAAATATATGGATGAAATTGAAAATATAGTTAAAATATGAAATATTTAAAAATTGAAAAAATTTTAAAAATTTTATTTCTCAAATTTAATTAATTATGACAGATAATTTCTTTTTGTATTACTATATGTGTGGATTAATCGTGATGAGCTCTGTATGTTCGTGTGTATATTTTATTTTTAATAATTTATTATTTAAATTTACGCAATGAAATAAATTAAAAATATTTGCCTTAATAAAGATTCAACAGAACTCTTTATATAGTTAATTTATATACATAAATATATAAAAAAAAATATATATACTATAAATCTATTTTTAGCAGACTTAACATGTGATAATTAAATTAGAAAATAGTGAGGATTCAAAATTTAGCTGAATATGGCATGAAGGTTCACAAGAAGAAGTACCCTGCAAGTTCAACCATCAAATCATTTTCCTCCTGCCGCTAACCGCCACAAGAATACACAGAAACCAAATGTTAACTTGTGCACCGTATACCTTTTCTCTTTCCTCCTTCATTATACGTATTACAATTTCCCTGCAAACAACAACACACTCGCCATTTTCAGAAATACTTCCCTCTCTGACAACTACCCCTCTCTCTCTTCATCCTCTCTCTTTTATCTTCCATTGCTTTCACCGCCGTACCAACCACCACCACTATCGGCTTCACCTACTCCCCCGCCGCTAACTCTCCACCGCCTGACCATGTCGTCACCGCCCTTCAATCTCTCAAAATCCCCCGCCGTCCGCCTCCTTAATCCAAGCCCGGCTAATCCGGGCGTTTTCCTCAACATCTCCCTCCCTCCTCACCGTCCCCAATCACCTCGTCAGTTTAACCACAGCTACAATCGATTCCTCTGCTACCCTCTGGCTTTACAACAATGCTTCTTCCGTTTCATCCTCGTGCTCAGTTTCGCTCATTTCAGTCGGTTCCGACGTTATCTCTTCCTCAGATGTTTCCGATCCTTCCACCTCCCTAGTTTCCCGCCACTTCTTTGAAACCTGCACACGCGCTTCTTGACTTGGGAATCCGTACTGTTTCCGTTTCCACTACTTTCTCCTTCATCAACGTGATTACGACGGCGTTCCCTCCCCTTCCTCCGCGGGTTCAGAGCCCGTCAACTCGCTGTTGTCGAGCCTGTACTTGAGTTGGAGGGAAACCAGCTCATCTCTCCTGATGAATGTTTACCCCTACAATATATATATCAACATTGAAGAGATCCCAGTTGGTTTCGCTTTGTTCCAGGAAGGCCCATTCTACTTCCGTGATGATGTTGTTACAGGTGTCAGTACCATAACCTATTTGATATGATGGTTGATGCCGTGATTGCCGCGATGGCAGTTTCAGGCTACGAGAATGTTCCGCTGATTTTGACAGAAACAGGGTGGCCAAGCAATGATGAGCACATGAATGCAGAGGAGAGTCAGTTGTACGCCGAGAAGTACTTACAGGGGCTGGTTTCGCATTTGAAATCTGGTCTTGGAACTCCCACTCAGGAAAGAAGGTGCGCGAGGCTTACATTTACCAGTTGTTTGACGACACTGAATCGAATCAGACGAACAATTTGAGTTCTGACGGTGGAACAGTGCAGAAGTGGGGAGTGATGTACCGTAACTTGACCATGAAGTACAACATCAATTTTGATAATGCTGACCAGAATTCGAGAATGCTTGGTGTGCTTGTACTTTCAATCTATCTTCTATGGCTTCTTTACCAGTTATTGTTCTGCTTATTGGTCTGGATAGATGATTGACTAGTAGCAGTGGAAAAGTCTTGTTCTGTTTCTCCATGTTAATAATTCATTGCCTGAAACTAAGTCTGAAACATCTATGCTTCTTGCATAAACTCAAAAAATAATTAGTCTCTGATGATTGCAAGCACATCAAGAATAGTATGTGTGGTACCTAGAGATTTCTGTTGCTGTTGATTGTATTTCAGATATTTGTTGGCTTAAATTTTTTCTTCTTCTGATATGATATAACCACTGGTTACAACCATTGATCCCTTCATGATTACCTATTCTTGCTTCCATGTCCATACACATCCGGAGTTGTGTTCGTAATTAAGCTTAAGTTATCATATGAGTTTTTACATTGCATGAAAATTGCAACCATACTTGTTTTCTTTCTTTTTCCAGTAAGCAATTTGCTTAAAGATAATTTACTGTGTTCTATTTTGTTCTTATGCATGCTTCAAGTAGTTCTATTTTGATGAATAGTTGAAAAGCATAACAAGTCTCATCGTTGAAAAACCTGTTAAATGTTTCTGCCCATTTTTGAAGTGAAATATATCTCCATCTCTCTCTCCCACTCTCAAGTAATGCTGCGATGGTCTAAGTATCAAAATTGATGCAAGGCCTAAAGTGTAGCCGCTTTTCCAAAATGCCAAAGGCATGTATTCAAATCCAACAAGCCACTAACCATTAAAAAGCTCTCAACAAACAAACATTAACACATAGAATACAAAAATTCCTGTATTTATATCATTAACCACAGGAACTTTTAGCATGAACAATAACATGAAAATACAAGTATTACACGCTTTCCCCAATTTTGAATGACTTGCTTTTCATATTGAATGTTTCAAAATATTGGGCATTATCTCGTATCTCACTAATAGCATCATTTTAACATCACCAAGGCTTCCAGACGTTCAAATTATTTAAGTTTCACTTCTTCTCCATCAAACTAAACTTTTTAGTTATCGCTACACTATTTCATACGTGATAAAGACAACATCTTAGCTACTCTATGCTCTCAAATGACTTTTCATAAATAGCAACCAAATATTTACCAAATCAAGCTTCAATCGTTCTTAATATAAGAGATTTGATAAATATTTGATTTTCTATTTTGTTTGTTCGATATTTTGAAGGAGAAATAAGCGTGTGACTGACTTCTTTTTTTTATTTCAAGGCTTTTTCTTTTTGAATAATTTGAGAACAATATTGTTTTAAATAATTAAATCCTAATGAATTTATTTAGTTTAGTGGGTCGGTTCGGATTTAAAGGGAAAATGGGTAATTTAATTGAAATTGAGTGTTTAAGTCAATTTTGGGGATTCACTTCCAATTGAGGACAATTTTGTTAAGCTTTGTTATGGCGAGGTATATTTGTATAATATAGTAGGGCAAATTATTTAATATCTGCCCAAAAGTAGAAGAATTATTTTTGGCCTTTTCCGTTATATATTAAGTTTTTCTTTGTTCTCATGTTGTCTACGTAAGCTCTCAATCCGGTAACTTAGAACATCAGACTTCCACGTACGATGGGATTTACCGCTCGTAGATCTAATCTACACAACACATGTAGATTACTTACGGCCATTTCACAGTGAAATTTCTGCAATTTCTTTTTTTTTTTTTTTTTATCGCAAATTACTGACAAATGCACTTTAAGACCCATACATCATATCACACCCCACTTGCACTCATGTAAGGGTTACGTACTAAGGTGGGGAATTACTTCTAAGTGTACGAAGTGTTACAATATTACTCCCTTGAGATCATTCCTCCTCGAATAATGATTGAGGATACTAATATTGACTCACGAAATCCTCTCTAAAAAATTTCACCATAGTTTTTTTTGTAATTGGTATTATCCAAAAAATTACAGACTCACACCAGCTAATCGAAACTTCAATCACAGGCCTCACAGGGCAACAATCAACCATAACAAGAAATAATGCACAAAAATCACATATAACCCTCACTGGTTTCTAAACTACTGTAATGGATCCTTATAAGCAGCTTCGACTTTTAACTACTGGCTCTTCCTCATTCCCCCATAATTCCCCACTCTCTCCACTAATGAAACAGCTATTACTTGAATGTGCTGGATCCTTTTCAGAAAGGAGCTGAGGATATGGGCTTCACACACCTTCGGCGTGGTTCATGAGACTATGTCACACTGAGAAGAATTACAAGTCATGAAAAATAGAATATAACATGAGTCAAAATTTATGGAGAATAGCAAAGATTCTATTGCAAGCATGAAGCATAAAAACCACAGGGCATTTTGCTTTTCATCTCATCCTCGGTTCCCACGTAGCCTCTTCAATATTCTGATTTCTCTATAGTATTTTTACTGAAGCAACTTCTTTAGTTTTTAGTTGCAAACCAAACAATTCAGGATAGCCACTACCTCACCCATAAGGCGGGTCTTCCTTCGAGTAAATATTCTCTAAAATTTGCCTAAATTATAATTAAGGATATTTTGGACATAATTTTTATTAAATGAGTTGTAAGGATAAGAATTAAAGGCCACCAACTTGAGGGCAAAATTAAAGACCAACCCTCAAATAGAAGTGGAGTCCATGCAAAGCTTATTTTTAAGTGATCTTCAACTTAGTCCAATACTTTGGCTCAGTGCAATTAAGTATTAGATCCTTTAATTTAGATTTACTACTTAATATTTTTCTTTTATTTTTTAATAGATGGAACTTTGGTCATGGAGGTGGTCGAAGTTGAGTCTCGAGTCCTAGATTAGGATCGGATCTCGCTCTGCCAAAAGCTAACCTCAAAGAGGTAAAAAAAAAAAAAACCGACCTCACAAGGTCGTTTATTTAAAAAAAACAAAATTTAACTTAATACCGATATTCGGAGGTCGATTTTTAGCTTAAAACAACTTAGAAAATGCCAAATGAGCCTCGATTTCTTTGAACAATTTTTGGCAAAAAAGCCGACCTCTGGAGGTGAGTTTTAATTTTTTTCTTCCAAAAAAATCGACCCGAAAGTCGTTTTTGTAAAAAAATATCACGATTTTTATGAAAATATAAATTTAAAGAAAATAAAAATCAATCCCTTGAGGTAAGTTTTGATATCTTATAGTAGTGCCATATTGAGATTGGATCTCGATTTCGGTCCCGGTCTCGGATCATGAGTCGAGGTGAATTTTGAGTTAGGGTCCTTGGTAGGATAGAGGAGGACCTAAGTAAGAGATAGGGTAAGAAAGAAGATAGATCGTTTAAAAAATCGGAATCAAATTGGATGGATCATAGCGCAACCCATTTTATCCCATTTCAACACAATCTATTTCAATATAAATAGCTTTTAAAGTTAATTTTAGCTGGCACTGTTTAACTACTGACGATCGAATCAAGCACTGCCCATTTAACCCCCTTAATTCCAACTTCATAAAGTCACCAACTCTAATAACGTGACAGGGAGCTTAACAGTAGTGCCATGCATGTCAAATTGCCATGCAAAAACAAAATGAAATTGGTGCCATATCTCTTCTTCTTTTTGTTGCATTACACATATTTTGGTAAATATTATGAGTGATGGTCGTTAATCCACATCCCATACATTTATTTATATATTATATATTTCCTCCGTGGCATCATCCTATAACTGCTTATCTCCCTTTGTGTCCATGCACCAAAAATGTAATGTTTTCCTTTCAATCTCTAGCATAATATTAGCTTTCTTCTCTGTTTGTAACAAATTTTCAGTTCATTCCTCACCCTCCCCAAAAGCTTAATATGGAGACTAGTATCCCACATGCTTCGCACGTGCAGCTCTCCTCTGAAATGTTTCTACTACACAAGCAGCTCCTAGGTCCATTTCCCCATCATTCAGTATCAAGGTACATCTTATATATGCACATATTACTAATCTACTATGTCGAGATGCAGTCCGGAGCGATTTTATATATATAAACGTAGTCTCTACTGTAAAAGCTCGATATTTTATGTATATAATTTTTTTAAATTTGGTATAATATTATATCTTCATTGCTTTATGGTATACGAAAAGATAAATGGTACTTGCTTGGTTGAAGGTTAAGTTATTTAAATTATCGGAATCAATTTTTTAGCGGTGCACTATATTTGTAGGAATCTTAGATTCGCCTCGCTGCAGTGGCTGAATTTACTTATTGCGGGAGTCACAGTCAAGCTCTATTCGGGGAATCCTTGCAATTTGCCTCTAAAACATCACTCAAGGTTTCTAAGATCAAATGCTCTTCCTTAGTGACTAAATGCGAGATTGGTGATAGCTTGGTAAGTTTTTTTAGTTATTAAAGGCATCTTCAATATGTAATGAGCATTCAAATTTGGTCTCAGGCGCGATTAAGCATTTAAATTTTGAGAATGCACATTTAGGCACCTCAATTTTGGTTATTATGTGATTGAGCAGCTTCCGACTTACAAATAAATCATCAGCCTCAACTTGGTTTCCTTGTGTCATGTGCCCGTGATCGTGTGCTTATAAGACATAGTGAGAACTAGTTGGAGTGTGAATTGTCAGATGAGATCAAGTTGAGGTGCCTATATTATGTACTCTCAAGTTTGAGTGCTCCATTGCTGATTGAAGCAAGTTATCACCTATTTATATATTATATAATAAATGATATGGTAGTTGAGAAATTGGACAAATAAGTAATATAATTTGTTAGGAAAGTTTCTTACAAAATCAACGTCAGATAAGGGCTGAAATCCTCTGTGGTAGGCATGGAGAAGCTCTCAGAACAATTTCCTTCAAAGTCAGAACAGCTTCTTGTGGAGGGCAGCTGTATCAATTCCTTTGGAGATGAGCAGCTAGCAGTCGATATGCTCGCTGACAAGCTCCTTTTCGAGTATAATTAGAGTGTTTTCTAGAAATGATTTTCTAATGCACACAACTAATTCTTTTACCATTCGGCACCCAGTATTCTGACTGTAAGCCTTCACCGTACTGAAATGTCGCTTGTTCTGAGGAAGTCCTGGCTCCAAGAGGCCCTGCTGAAGGTTAATTGGCAGAAAGATATATATATATATATACTAAAGTAGTTAATTTCCATCAAAAGCTATGATGAATTTTCTGTGGGCAGGAGGATTTAGTGTTGCCTTTGATCCACTTGATGGATCCAGTATTGTCAGACACAAACTTCACAGTAGGAACCATCTTTGGTGTGTGGCTGGGGACAAGCTAGCAAGAGGTCACAGGAAGAATCAAATTGCTGCAGCCATGGGAATTTTCGGACCTCGTACTACATATGTTCTTGCTCTTAAAGACGCTCTGGCACCCAACATTGAATTCCCTCTTCTCGATGAAGGTTTGAATTACATGGCCAAAGTTTTCTGAATATATACATGCTCGTATTTTCAGTAAATTAACTATAATGAGCAAAACCTCTATAATAGGACACATTGACATAATTTTGAATTCAATAAACAAAGACATTCTTAGATAATAAAGCTTGCTGATGTATATATAAATTGATGATAACTCAGAAATTTATGCATCAGGAACAGTTCTCTTATATCAGATTGTAACCATGTGTAATTTGGTTCTCAGGAAAATGGCAACATGTCAAGGACACCACAGAAATTGGAGAAGGAAAATGTTTTCCTGAAATTTGAGCCACATTTGACAATCCTGATTTATATAGTTTTGACTACCAATATTCAGTTTTCTTTTCAACTACTCCATTTGGGTGTTGGAAGCGGAGCCAAGATGACGAAAGGGGGTTCATCCGAACCCTCTTCGTTGGAAAAATACATTGTATATGTAAAGTCAAATATGATATTTATATGTGATGCCATAGCTGACCCTCTTGAAACAACGAAGAATTGAACCCCTTTTGGTGAAAATCGTGTCTCCATACGTGTTGATTCATTGTAACGTTCCATTCTTTGCAAACAGCTGATTGATTACTATGTCAAAGAGAAATACACATTGAGATACACTGGAGGAATGGTGCCGAATGTTAACCAGGTATTTGGGTTGAGACACTTTGAACTCAACTACACCCCCTTTTCCTTTGGTAAATTATTTTAAACCAGTAGATTTCATACTTGTTCTTCTCAAATGAGCAGATAATTGTGAAGGAGAAAGGCATTTTCACAAATGTGACATCCCCATCTGCCAAAGCTAAGCTAAGACTGCTCTTTGAAGTGGCACCTTTGGGATTCTTAATCGAGAAAGCAGGAGGCTACAGCAGTGACGGGAAACAGTCAGTTCTTGACAAGGTGATCGGAAGTCTTGATGAAAGGACTCAGTAGCTTATGGGTCCAAGAATGAGATTATCCGCTTTGAAAACTATCCTATGGATCTTCAAGGCTTAAGGCTGCTGAACCAATTGTGCTGCTGCTTGAGGCTTGACAGCAGCGGAATAATTCTTTTCTAAATATGACTGAGCTTCATTACTAAGTTCAGGATGTTATCAGAGTACAGGAGAAAGGTTAAGATGATGCATTTCTGTTGTGAAAGAAAAAGAGAGAGTCGAGCAATTTTCTTTTCCTATATTTTTCTTGGTGAGTCTTTGTGTCTGAAATCATGTACTACAACTCCTCAAATGCTGGAGGGCATAGAAAAGACGATCTATGGCTGTATCATTTACTAATTTATATTGAAGTGTCATGAATTGGTTAATGCACCTTCATCCCCAAGTTATTTTCGGGATGATCACTCACGAGGGAAAATAGTGATAGTAGCTGAGTGATTTTATTATCGTAAAAAGAAACAAAGTGATTTTTGTAGGCAATTTCCAAAACTTGGCTCACCATTTAGCGAATTAACTCTTATCATTTGACTAATCCAAACTCGATTTTGTTTTTAACTAATGCACAAGCGAGAGGATCACAAACACGGATTAGGCTATCTTTCTCTAAGAAGAATGAAATTTCTATATAATCCCAGCAACATTAGCATTTGTAAATGAAATGTCATAGTAAGAGGATCACAGAAGCATTTGTGGTAGTGGAGAAAACACATACTTAACCCAGCACCAATGATCAAGGATTCATAAGTTGGTAATGAAGCCAGTCCAAGGCATAGGCTAGTTTCCCAAAAGGAATGAGCTACTGACTCTTGAAGAGACACAAGGATATGGTACAACATTATGCACATCAATTTGGTTTCCTTACCCCAACATGATTAGTGTAAGATATAGATATTTGCAGATATGCTTTCTAAATCTAATCAAATAAATTGCCTGATCCCTCGATTCAAAACATTTAACAGTTCTGTGCATTTCGTTTCAATAAGGATCAGGTTCTGTTATGTTTACAAAATGGAAGCAAGCAATGTAGGTCTCAATGGATCCATAAAAAGGGCACGAGACTAAGCTCCTGTTATGCGTGGAATCTAAAAGAACCAGACTGAGTCTCATTCTCTGCGATTACACTTGCGTTATGGTGTTTTAAATGGCTCGATGGTCCCATTAACTAAATCCCTGTACTTTGATTGGTCTCGATGGACCCATGAATTCACTAAATCTCTGATGTTAGAGATGATACAACTCTTGTCAACTGAAGGACACAATCATAGATTACTTGGGATTTCTTTATAAATCTTGTATAAATAAAATTAAGTGTGCCATAGCTACCTCCTCTCAAAGTGAATAATTATTCTTAAAATTAACCTGAGTGAACCATCAATTAGTTAATTCTCTTACTTGTAGTGTCCTTGTATTCTTTTCCATCTATTACATGGTTCCCTGTGCTGTGTTAGTGGAGTCTGGAATCATGGGTTCAAAATTTAGTATTTGCTAAAATTTTAGTGGATTTTCACACACATACACATATCTATGTTTCATGTGGAAAATAATGTCTGAGAGAGTTGCTCTCTTGTGTTCAGATTTTTGTTCCTTTTCATTAAAAATAAAGGGGATAAAAGTTTGATTCTGCGGCGAGTTGTTTTTATAATATATCAAAACTTAAAAGGAAATAATAGCACTATTTGTTGGCTTTTGAGAAAATAAGTGCCTTTTAGGAGTAGGAGAAGCTGTTTTCAGAAGCTAAAAAATGGTTCTCTTCAAAAACTACTTATTTGAAAACGTGCTAATGAAAAATACTTGCCAAACACTCCTTCCAAAAACTTACGACCAAACACTAATTGTTGCTTAAAGTATTTTTTTTTTAATTTATTAGTCAAACTGGCTGCTTCTACTTACTTTTTGATAAATACTTTTGAAAAAATACTTACCATCAGTGATTTGAGAAGTTTGGCCAACCAGGAGGGAGAAAGTTTAGGAAAAAATATTGGCAATGTAGTTAAAGAAAATTATTTTAATAATAATTTGCTTCAATTTCTAACTAAAAGATAAAAAATATATTATTAATTAATAAAATAAATCTTAAATTTCAAATCAAATCACAAAAAAGAGAATTAAATCTGAAATTAAAGCCACAAAGGACTAATGAAAATAATTTGAAAATTTTAAAAGTTAGCCTACGATAAATTGATTTTCTGCAAAGAAATCTATTAGATATAATGTTGTAGAATATCGTCTCTTATTAGAAGATGTCAGTGGCACACATATCGGGTAATACACCTTATTTTTCTAAGTAAATAATACAAGATGAAAATAAATCTTTTCTTTGTGTGACATGAGATGTAGCTCAAGAATCTACTATCAACTGTTATGTGAGATACAAAATCGATAGCTTTTTATTACATGCAAGAAGGTCATCTGGACAACAACAACAACATTGTTTTCATTATTTTCTTCTTTCTTTCCTTCTTTAATGTCTTGCGCTGACATTCATGAGAATCTTTTAATATGTCCTTTCTTATCACAATGATTTCATTAATAGTTTTGATACGGACGATATTTGCTTCTTCTTTTATATATCTGCCAACCTCTGTTTTATTTCTCCCCGATCTTACCTTAAACAATACATCAGATATGAAGATTAGTCTGAGATTTTCTCCCTACTTCTTCATTGACACAACCTTTCTTGGCATATTTCATGGTCACGCACACCCTTAGGAGATGAATTTGTTAAAAAAACATGAAGCGTTGCCCAAGAATGCAGTAAATTATTGAGAAGTCAAGTCCTTGTATCTCGTCATCGAAATTGATACTCATTCGGAGAGTCGATTAAGGATGCGCGAAAATCATTTATATGATCAAGAATAGAACTTTCCTCCTTGTATTTAAAGGTTATCAATCGATTTAGCAAGAACAATTTGTTATTGCCAATTTTGAAAGCGTAAAGTGTCTCCAACTTTTCCATAATGATCTAGCATGTGTCTCATTTACAATATAATTCTTGGTGCTGGTCTTGACATTTATATATCCGCATACTTGTTGGTGTGAAATTTCAATTTTCGCCGATCACTTAGACCGGGTTTCTAAGCGGCAAATGCGGGAAGATACATCTTCTTTACAAACGGTAGATCTTTCATCTTGTTTTATCTTGTAATTGCTCCTATTTGCACATATCATCCACTCATATTAAGCCTCAATAAAAAGCGTCCTTGATAAATAACCAAGGTTTTGATACCACTTGTTAGGACTGAAATAATCAAGTGTCATGTGGAAGCTAACACAACAAACCTCAAAAGATGCTAAATAAGAAGACAATTGAGAAATATACCAAAAGAGATAAAATAATTTCGTGGTTTGGTCAATCAGCCTACATCCACAAGAGGAGCTGAGCAATCAATATAAAAGATAGTACAAAGATCTTAGAGAGAAGTAACCTTACAAAATTCACTTAGAATAAAAAGAAGTTCACACAAAAATTACACTACCACTTGTGTCTCACAAGTGCTCCCTAACAGACTCTCTCAAAACCACTTACAAACCCACATTGTGGATGTTACTAAGTTAGGAGAAAAAAGCCTCAAATTATAGAGTCCAATACCTTTTTCTACGAAGGAGAAAGAGTGGCCAAATATAAAAAATATATATTTTCTTTAGAAAGAAAAACTCAAATTATGATAAGATCAAGACAAACCTCGACATAAAGTGAAGAAAGTAGTGTCGTTATTCTTTGTAACTCATGTAATCATTATTGTTTGTTCTCCTCATTATCTCCTACTAATTACCCCCACTATACCTCAAATAACTATCCACTTTCTTGACTTTTACTTGTAGAAGAAATGCTACACCTATATAAAGGATAGTTTCTTCCATGAGTTATGATAGGAGAATTATTGTATTGCATATAAAATTAAAGAAGTGTGAAAAATATTGTAGTATATATTGAGGTTTGTATAGTAGAAGAGAGAGTTGAGACAAAGAAAAGTATTCTAAGTCTTCAACTAATTCACTATACAAGATATTGAATTTTTATGTTGAATAAAGGTGCTCTTTGGTGAAACTTTACTCTTAAAATTGTCTGGGTGTTTGATCATCGTGAATGATTGGATTGTTGTATTAGGGGTGATTGAGAGTATTCTTTATCTATGAATATTATGCGTATTGGACTTAAATCTCCTTTAAAAAATGAGATATTGTTTCTATTTAAATATTTATATATTTATCTTTATTTATTTTATTTTTTAATATAATTTGTGATATGTACATCAACCATATATATCACAAGGTTGATTGTTCTGCCCTAAAAAGTACGAGATCTCACAATTTGAACCTTGAAAGTGAGGAATAAATAGCATTAATTTCTTAATGAATTTATTCGACGTGTATCAAAATTTGCTGAACTAGTGACTAAGTAAAAATAAATACTTTGTTCGTTTAATTTATTGACTTTTTTCTTTAATCATTAAAAAGAAAAATTAATTTAATAATTTTTTAATTTTAAATTATTAAATTAATTTAATTCGGTTCGGTTTTTGGTTATTGAATATTTTAATATATTATATTTATATAATATATCATAAAATTAAAAATATTTTTAATTTTTTTAATTTTTTTAACTTTTTATTTTTGTTTAAAATAAATAAATAAAGACAAAATATAGGATTAGATAGCTAGGTGATGTTTATCTTCCAAGGGAATGAAAAGAAAAAGAAGTCAGTGCCCCCATTGGAAAAGATATAGTAATAAAAAGAGATGTTTATCCCAAAAAGTGATTATGATTGGCAAACCAACACTACTTTTGCCTTTTGGCAGCAGCCACACTAACCTTAAAACCATTTCTCTAGAATAGGGTGTATCATTAAAAAGAAAAAAAATAATATGTATTAAGCGAGAATTAAATTCAAACACTTAAAAGATAAATAATATAACCTTCAATCAAGTGTATCATTTAGATTTCTTGTAGTGAAGACTTATAATATTATATTAAATTTTTAAATTTTACGAAAAGAGTACAAGTTCACGTGATTCATAATTAATAAATAAATTGGCTTTTGAGTATTCCACGGTATATTTTAGCTCACTCTCCCATCTTCTTTTTACCAAATTCATTTGCTACTCCCTCTGTTTTTTTTCTTTGCCTTTGCCTTACAATAGCAAAACAGGATCTAGAATACCTAACTGACACTTTATGACATATCATCATCAAAATCTCTTACTAGTATCTTTTTCTTTTCTGAATTCACAGTGGACTCTAAGTGGTAAATCGTTGCCAATAAGTTCAAGCAGTATATATGATGATGATGATGAAGGGGGCAGGAGAGTGAAATGGACAGAAGAAGAGAACAAAAAGGTCAAGTGCAGTTGCGATATATGATGAGAGAACTCCCAATAGATGGTTTAAGGTGGCGGACTTGATTCCTGGGAAGAGTGTGTACGATGTGATGAAACAGTACAAAGTTAGCTGCTGATGTAAGTGACATAGAAGCTGGATTAGTCCCAATTCCTTTTATGCTTCATGAGTTGGTGCAGGATGACGATGATCATCATCGTGGGAAGAGGCAACAGGTCTTGTGATCGAAAAGAAAGAAAGGTGCCGTGGACAGAGGGAAGAGCACAGGTCCACTCTCTACTCATAATTAACCGTTTCTCATTCTACTTCCCTCGTTTTAAAATAAGTGGTGTTTTTAGGCCTGCATGCAAAAACTACTCAATAGTAGAAAGTAAAATATATTTTTACTCGATAAAATTAAATGAACATCATTGATGTCTTGTTGATTATCATAAAGAGAAAGTATGTCTTTCATTCCATAATTAATGATGTTACATATGTATATATAGGCGATTTCTAATGGGTCTTGAGAAGTATGGCAAAGGTGACTGGAGGAATATATCAAGGAATTTCGTGATCTCGAAAACACCAACACAAGTGGCGAGCCATGCTCAGAAATATTATCTGAGGCAGATTGCAGGAAGGAAAGATAAGAGGAGACCTAGCATCATGATATTTTTTTATTGTCAATCTCAACAACCCTATCTTCCAACAACTCTAAAGATGGGCTTTGGGATCATCGCCACAGCGGTCGTTTGGTTCTCTGTCTCCTGGTATATTAGATATGGAATCAGGGCAACACTACAATAATTATGTCAATCTTGGATTTTGCATTAATTTGTGATTTTAATCTAAGTTTTTACTTTGGTTAGGCCTAGCCGCAGCCCTGTGATGATTTCAGACTTCACATTTCACAAACTAAGGCTCTTAACATTGTATACATATATTTGCCTGTCCTCTTTTCATTTTCATGCATACATGGTTCTTTGTTGCGTGGATGCCTTCACATGTTTTACCGCCAGAGTCTTAGTACTATCTTTTTCTTCTTCTTTCTCTTTTTAATAAAAAAATTTTACATGAAAAAAAAAATGGAGAGAAAAATTATAAGGCGGAAATCAAATCCTCATAAAAAAAATTTAAAAAATAGAAAGTTTGAATGCGCAACCAAGCTTTAAGGGTGTGTTTGTTATAGAGGAGAATGTTTTCCGAAAATAAGAAAATTGAGCAGCGTGCTCTGCTTACTGTACTCCATTATCTACCTCACTCACACACTCCCCACTCTACCCCCACACCCATCCGCCACCTTACCCCAACCCCCAATACACACTCACCTCTGCCCCTCTTTCCCACCCTCCGCCAACCCCACCCTCCCCCTTCTTCCACTCATCACTCTCCTTATCCTAAATGTCCTCATAGTTTTGTTTTAGATATGTATGATAATTTTAGCATAATATTTTACTTGCATACCGAATACAATAAAATAACTAAGAAATAATTTATTTTCTAGAATATATTATTTGAAAATATTTTCATATAAAATTTTCCGTTCATACCAAACATGTACACCTTGGTTGTTAAGTTTCACCTATATACATATCTTCTTTTTCTTTTCTTCTAATTAACCATTCGAAACAAAGGTAAAAATACCTTTAAATTATGCAAATTGAATGAAACACACCCTTCGTTATAGTTTGAATTAAATACTCCGTTGTTAATGGTTTGACTCAAAAATATAGAAAATGTATTTTTGACCTAATATTGTAAATTTTCTTATTTCATTTCTTTTAAATTTCTTTAAAATTTATCTTGTAGTAAAATGAAGATCCTTAAAATGTTGATTGATGAGCATTTTGTCTTCATTAAAAACTCTACAATAGACAAAATTTTATTTACAATTTTCCTCATTGTTATATAATTCAATATGCGGGTTTGCGTTCACCACGACTCACTAAATTATCAATCAAATTTTATTATTTAATGAGCTCTACCTCATACACTTATCTTACATGTATCTAGAATTTTTTAGAGCCTATTTTAATTAAAAAAATAATAAAGAAGGAAAGAGTTAATGAAGCATTACCGGTTGGAGCGATGGCCAAATGCCATAAGGGTGGAGAGGGTTGCCCTACGAAGCCATTTATGCGGTGCTTGATGAATTTAACCTTTTAAAGGAATAGAAGGGTGAGGTAAGATGTCGGGGAAGGATGGTTAAGAAGAAGAATCCTAAGTTGAAAGCTAAGACAAAGGCTAAGAAGAAGATGGTTTGAGTAGGTAGGATGAAGTCACTCCGGTAGGATGGTATAGGTCGATTAGTAGGGAAAGGTCGATTAAGGAAGAGAATGTAGCTTCAAGAATGAGGCAATGCCGACCACAGGTCTAAGTTAAAGTTATAGAGGTGGGAGGTGTGAAGTTGGCCGGATACGGGAAGCCGGACAATGGTTCTATCAATCATTCGTCAGGAACAAGGAAGGGTACTTTGCCAATGATTGAGGAAGGTCGTTCGCTATGTCTTACCTATTCTCGAAGACCATACCAACAATAGTGCCGAAAAAAAGGGGTTGACTTACGGTTTTCTTTTTTTTTCTATCAGCTTCAGGGAAAGTACTTATCTCTTCGCGGAGCCCTTCCATTCGATGAATGAATTCTCATTGAGACCTCTTTACTCAAGACAGTACAGAAGTCCCAAAGCAAGTTAGTTTATTTATCTCTGTATGAAAATGATGTAGTCGAGAATGTCTTGTTACGCAACGAAAAGAATGGCGGCTATTGAATACTGTTGGTATAGAATCGATTGTTAGTAAGATTTTCGGAGTGTTATTATCATATAATAAGAAAGACTTCTTTTAGCTCTTTATTAGACTCTGTGCTATGGAATCGCTCTTGTCGGTCTTAGTGGCGGTAGGTAAGCTGAAGGCTGTTGTTGAAGCGGTGTGGCAGGGGAAAGATGCAAGCAAGGAACAAGCGGTGAAATTCTCACTTGAAATTTTGTATTAAAAAAGAAGAGTTCTAAGTGTCAGAAAGATCTTAGATTAAAGTAAGTAGCAGGTGCTAGTACTTTCAGAGCTAAATTAATAGCGCAACATTACACCTTTAGGGTTGCATCAACCCTTCACTTTATTTCTAGCTGCACATCATTTTTTCTTCATTTTCTTTTATATATCCAAAGCTATGCTTCATTTTGGCAAATAAAACTTTCTAGAAAATCTTTAATTTCTTGAAATATTGATTATCAAATTTTCATCTAGTGACGGGCTAATGATGAAGTTTTGTAGCTAAATATAATTTAATGTAATATTTGTTATCAAATGAGATAGGCGACAAGCATGCATAAATTAGTTAATAAAAAAGTGAAAGTAATTTTCTTACTCTTAATATTGTTTATCAATAAAAAATAGAATAATCATCATATATATTTTAGCCCGATAGCTATAAATCATATTTATAAGAGAATAGAAATCCATCATTAATTTTCATAGTGACGATAAAATATTTTTCTTAATAAACTAAAACATATTTTTATTTTCTGATATTTCTAAATTGAAGTAGGATAAATATTTTCTAATATATTTCTTGATTTCAAAGTTAAAATAAAAGAAGATTCTACAATAAATTCATCGACAGCTTTAAAGATATTTTGTGATTTAAAACAATGTCTCCATTTTCAACATTATTATTGCTAGTTTTAGCTTGGTATGAAGTTTAAGAAAGGAAATAAAAATTTTAAATCTTGTAGTCTTAAATTCAATATATTGATTATATTTAGATATCCTTTTAATCTTTGTAATTTTAAACATGTCACGTGGAAAATTAGAATTAGAGAATTATCAAGAAAAAAAAATTAACTAAAAAATAAATTCAAATGAAAAAGATTAGTAAGTACTTTTTGAAGGCATTGTCAAGAATATCTGTTGAATTATAAAAGTTTTCAGAATTTACACCGATAGGAACGGATTGAGAATATAAATTTATGAGTTTAAGTTTTACGCAATAATAATATAATTTTCAAAATTAAAAAATTAAAAATATTTTTAAAATTATAAATTTTATTTTAAAAAATATGAATTTAATAGCCCTATTGTCCTGGTACATCCGCCGCTCTACGCTGGTAAAGTGACTGATTACTTCCTTGAGGTTTCTACCCATATCTAACCGTATCTCCACTTTAAATGTTAGTGCAGGATTATTCCTTTCCACCAGATTAAAGGCAAAAAAGGAAGCATTATGAAGACATGTATAAATAAATTAGTAAAGTTTGTGTGATCCATTTTACTACGTTCGTTTTAAAATAAATAATATTTTATATAATTTTAATTAATATTTTTTAATTTAAAAGGATTAAAAATATTAAATTAAACATATAAATTTATAATGATATATTACAATAATTTAAAAATATTTTTAACTTTTTGATTTTGTTTCAAAATAAGTGGTGTTTTACATAAACAAGAAGACATTATTGATATTCTTTCAATTTTTTATTTAAATGGAGAGAGATTTTACATAATCAATAAACTATTAAAAAGTTATATCTTTTAGATATTTATTAGGGTAAGTGGGTAAAAATATATTTTTAAATACAGGAATAAGAAGTAATTTTCTTAAGGGTAATATCCAATCTAAAAGCATCACTTATTTCAAACGGAGGAGTAAAAGTTACGTCTTTTGATATATTTTTAAATAGAAAATGAATAGTTTTGCTTAAATGTGTCCCAGAAGTTAAATCTGCTTATTATTTTCTTAAGATAAATAATATAGAATTAAAAGACAAAAATTAGGCAAGATGACAGGTCACCATCACTAGTAGAAGCAGTGATGTTGCTTTGACTCTGTCAAGGTTATCACTTTGCACTATATGATAGGGCATTGTGTGCTCTTTGGTTGAACAAATTAAAAACAGTGAGCAATTTGGCCAAGGTGACCCATTATGATCCTCCACTTTTACTTTTTTAGAGGTTACCTGCTGCTCAGTCTACATTCCACCCATTTCAGTCCTTCCTACTTCACATTATGCATTACAAATCCTCATCCGCATTTTCATTTTAAAGGGGTAATTTTGGTATAAGTAATATCACGAATAGTAATATATGGATTAATAATATAGAAATTAATATAATAATTGTAATATCGAAATTATTTTTATTAAATGTTTAGTTTATTATGTTAAAAGCCCAGATATATCGCGTATTGTGTTTGATTTAAAATTACAAAAATCTTGCTACAATTATATATAGGTACATATAAAGAATTTAGAAAAAAATTATTGAGGGTAGTCTAGTCGTTTAAGGGTCTTATTCGGGGATTAGTTATCACTTTATTTTTTGGTATAGATAATACACATCATATGGTGCACTATGTCAAGTATATTAGATTGAATTGAAGTATGAGAGCAACATATTGGCTAGACTAAATTTTAAATTCAAGAAATTATTCTAATTAGTACAATCTACCAAAATATGTCCTAAAGGGAAAAATTATTAGAAAATTGTTGCATTTTTAATTTTTGTGATTATACAGTTACGAAAATGATAAGGAATTTTTCAAAAACTTGAGAGGGTATGACACTGTTTTGAAATATTTTATCGATAAAAGTATATTTCACAAAAATTTAATAAATTTTTAAATCTAAATTAGGAATAGAAATAATAAAATTAAAAAGAGAGAAGAAACCTAGTATAGAGGGAGGACAATTTGTTCTTAATATATCACCTCACCAAATGAAAGGACTAAGAGTATATATTTAGAGACTGAAGAAGGTTTATAGCCGTTCCTTCCAGTTATCAAATGCTAACTACTCTTTCGTTTTAATTTATTTATTTAATTTTAATTTGGCCAGCAAAATTTATAAAAAATAAAAAAAAATTTAAATATTATAATTTTAAATTAAAAATATATAGAATATCTTAAAATATCTTTAATCTTATTTGTTAAATATATTTAGGTAAAAAATTAAATAAAATATAAAAAAAAATAAGGCAAACAAATTAACAGACGAAATAATAAAGACATTGAGTAACGTGGTTTGTTGCAAATGCCAATTAGAGTGTTAGAAATTTGAATTAGAAATAATGATGAATCAGGCAATTCAAGTGGAAATAAACGTCAGATTTCATCAATTTTTCTCATATTATGAAAGTCATTAAGGCTATTCTGGGTGGGCATAATTGAGCCAATTGTAATTGGAAACATTATAATTTTTTTTCTAATGATCCCTCATATATCTCAAAAAAAAAAAATATATAAAGGAATAGAATAAAGTCAGAAGTTTGGCTGAATTTTCACAAATGAACATAATACATCAATTTATTATCTTTTGGAATATGAATTAAATTTAAATAAATTAAATTAAACTTACATAATTTAACTTATCAAGTTCAACGTCTTGTCTATCATATATACTCCACACACTTTGTTGCTTCTAGCTTTTCTCCTAATAGGTCATGCAGCGCACAGTATTTATAAGTGATGTGGCTTTGCCACATTTTACATAGGAATGGCAGGCTCATATTATAGGTTCGATGTCGAGTGTATTACATGGAAGCGTCATGCTTTACAAAGGATAGATTAGATTAAGAATTTAATCAACCTCACTTTATTCACCGTGTGCACTATTGCTATATTATACACCATAGAAAGGGACATAATTAAAAGTGCACTTTTGATTAACTAATAACTTGTTATATCAGTATGAACTTACTTCATGGGATCACCATTAATTACATAGGTTAGCTTACCATCATTATTGATCTTCTCAAATTAACAAATATTCCATTTCCCTTCTATGTGTTGAGAACTTAATCTCCTTTGTGAAGGTTAGTCAAATGATCAGCAAATTTATTTTAATTTCATAATTTATTAAAATTATTGTGTCTCTTATCACACATACGTTATCGTTATGTGTCAAATAAATAATTGACACTCCTTTTGATTGTGTGACCAAAGCACTTTTGCATCAAGCAACGAATTTGACACTCAAATGGGTGATGGAGTAGATGAACCACCTAGTGCCCGGACCTGGGCCTCCTTAGAAGGTGCTAACCTAAGTCCATTTATGAGATTGTAATAGCATTTTGTATACAGCTTGAGTGACTCATTCCAAAAGCATAATCGGGATAGAATGGAACAATGAATGAGTTAAGATGACTCCTAGGAACATAGCTTAGTTAGCACGATCGTAAAATGCGAAGAAGGTCATGTTTCTAAAATTTCTGAGTAACCTTCCAACTATAAGTGTGGCATGAAACACATCCATAAGTAAGACATATAGACATGGTTTATAGACTCCTAGGACCTGAGAACCTATTGCTCCTAATACCAACTTTATCACGCCTTGAGATCGGGTACGGCGGATCGGCGCTAGGAGTCTGCGCCCAATTTTATTGAGCGATACTTCTATATGAACATAAGATTCAAAACCCTTACAAGCTGTAAATTAAATAGGAATAGGCGGCGTGAGTTACGTAGGAGTTACTCTCACACATATGGGCGAGAAAACATGGAGGCAAGAATAATCTAAATCCTTCTTCTCATAACATGACATAAGGAATTCTTAGAACGAAATACAAGGATGTAAATTCAAAATAAAAATAACTTCCGGCTTAAAAACATATGCATGACCTACAATACTCTAGTCTATGACCTCTATTGGGGATATCTAAATAAAAGTATTAGGACTAGGCACGACGTACCCGAGAGATAAATATAACAAAGTGCATAGGCTAGCCACAAAAGAGATATAAGGCTCATTAACTCCGGTGAATCTTGAGTGATACGCTGACGAGAAAACTTATTGCCAAATACTTGAGATATTTGCATTGTGATATGTGGCACCCCAAAGTAAAGGGACGTGACACATATGAAATTATACTCATATGTAAAGTACAAAAATAATATAATAAAGACATCAAACATAAGGAAATATATGAAACAAAGACATAGCCATAGGGACTGAATGGTACCTTTCTTAGGTTCATTATGCGTAACTTACAAAAGTTCATACTTAATTAGGGATTCCTTGGTAACTTTTTTAGATTTTGAAGAAATACTATCTATCATACTTTGAGATCTTTGTGTGGGACAGGCTATTCTTATTTACACATATGAATATATCATTATTCTATTCGACGACGATCTTGGAAGTGAGAGTTTCATTCTTTAAGAATTCATAATTTCTTTGCCACTTTGGAATCATTACACATTTCTTTGCTATTTGAAGAAACATTCTTATATTTCTTTATGTCTTTGGAACAATACTCATTTTTTTTTCTTATATTCTTTTTTGGAGTCATTATCTATCCTATCCCAAGTCCTTCGTGATGGGTAGGGAAATTTCTATATCTTGAAATATTATCTACCATTTAGACCTTCACACGGTAAGAGTGTCGAGTGTGATGAGGGTGATACGTTACTTTCACGTAGGGGGCCTTTATTTCTTTGGATAGAAAAAGAAATAAAACGGATCGTTATCTACCATGCTCGTGGCCTTCATCCCTTGGGCTGAAAAAAATAATAGGTCATTATCGCAAGCCGGAAAATTACGTTCTTTAGACAAAAATAACTTTGTTAGTATTTATCTTATTAATGAGTTCATTCATTTTGCACTTCTTTCTTTGAGATTCAAGATATTATGGTATTTCAGGATCTATCACATATTCTTTATCTCTTTTCTTTAGTCCTTTAAGATACCAATGAAACATTTCACATAATCATGAGCCAGAGATATAAGGAGTGCATCAAGAGATAGGAGAGGAACTTCAACTCACGTAGACGTAGTAACTACATTTCATGGTGTTGTGGAGCACTCAAGGAGATACATGGACTTTATATATCAAATAGATATATACTCTATAGAAAACCGTGGAACTCATTTAGGAGGTCTCATCTGAGAAGACATGTTCTTACATCATACTTATAGAATATCTTAGGGAATTTCTAGCATACTCATAATAAGAAACGTATTATTATATCTAGCACTGGGAGAAATCATGGATTCTAGTCATAAGCAGAAAAGAACAACAACTATGGTCATCAGAATACTCAAGGAAATATATAGGTGAAATCTAGCTTCTCATTCAAAGAGAATCAAGACACAATAAGTCAAACAAATAATTAACATATCTAGGGAGGTATTTCCACATTTGAAAAAAGAGGAAAGAGTTTTAGCTCTAGATACCTCAGTTCGGCACAGAATACAACCCATGAAGCCATAATTACTCTATAACATCAACCTATAATGATTATAATGATAACAACCATGATTAACATCAATTTCACCAATTTTGAATTCATAGAGGCATTTCTTCAAACATGCATAGAAAATTTGAGCCTTTAATGGGTGGGGTATCCTAATAGTCGTCCCTTCTACAGCCACAAACAACACAATTAGCCATCAAAAAATCAACCAAACAACCACCCCTTCATCCCTCTTAACCTAGGTCATTTTATTGTCTCATGTCTTTTATCACCATCTGCTGAGTCTTGACCTTAAAAACAATCCTAAAAGAAGAATTAACACTCCTTGAAAAGGTTTAGGAAGAATAGATACCTTGGAGGAATAAAGATAACTTATAACTCAAGTCTTGAACTTCAAGTGATTCTTGGCTTTTGCTAGTGGAGAGAGGAAGGTTTGATATCACGATCTTAAAGAATTTTGTGGGATCATGTTGCAAGATCACGAGGGACTCTTACCTTGATGTTGGGGACTTGGAGATAAAAAAAGTGTGAAAAATAGCTTTGATCATCTAAATATGAATGGGAAGAACGTGAGAATCAACTTGGAGTATTTATAGATACCCCAGAATGCTACCAGGAATGAAATTACACAGCAGAATGCTATACTGCACTGTAGTCACAAACATAACCAGAAAATAACCTAGATTTTGACCTTTTGCAATCCATTATTTGGTTCACGAGAATGTCCTCTAAGTCTACACTTTGGGTGTAACACAGTGCAGAGTCTACGTGACCCCAAGTCAACCCCCGGTCTATCTCTTTGCTTCATTATTCCAAGCTTAAAACATGCATAGTTGTGAAGCTTTGAAATAACAACACAAGAGTATTTAAGAAAATAAAAGAAATAAGAAAACATAAATTTTATATCATGCAAATTAAAATTAATTGTATATATGCAAAGCCTTCATCGATGACTAACAGAGGTTGGCCCCTAGCTAACTCCTAAATCTCGCTAAAGCATGTGAATCAACAGGAAAGAAAATGAAATAAGACATACGAATGATGACTAGCACTTCAGCTGTGGAGGAGATCTGGATCGCGGTTAACGTCTTTGATGCAGGAACACCTGGTATATCTGAAATGAATCTGGCGCAAAAATATGTGTAAATACTTATGAATAATATCTTGAGTAAGTGGGAAAACATATTGAATATAAAATTACGCACTTGAAATGACACTTGTGATAGCAATAGAAATGCAGGCGGGCGAGACTACGTGCCAAGCGAAATGGTCAAGATGATCTGTCGATGGTCAAAAGGAACATGCCTGATGCAGGAGTTGAGTGCAATCTTTGTCTTCAGGCCGAGTGAAGCGTGGGGCCTTCATTGCAGGCCGGCCGGTGGGAGGTCTCTATGGCTTATATTATCCACGTGAGCTAGGCGTGAGTCGATGTATACACCTGCATCGGTAGGACCCAATATACCTTGCCAGGGTATATAGGCATGAACTAGGTGATCACAAGGTCTAGAGCAGTAATCAGGCCAAATATCTGTAACCTACGGCTGGAAACGTAGTTACGGAAACTTGGGTGCGTTGGAACCCCCGGCCCGCTCGGTGCTAAGTCCTACTCCCATGGAAAACCTAATTGGAACTGCAGGCGTAGCTCAAAGCTGGGGTCCAAGAATTGGTCGAGAACATATAGCGAAAGTACCCAGGAAATCTTTATCGGACAGGATTACGAAATTGGGTTCTAGATAATTGAGTTGCTTATACGGGAAACGCCATGGCCGTCTTAGAACAATCTATAAGCCCGAAGCTGGGTCTGGGGTGCAGTCGGAGCTATATATCTAAAATGTCATGACCGCCTAATGGACCTATAAGTTGGATTGAGTCGATTCTAATATTGGGAAACTCCCTTACAACACCTTGGGAAAAATTTGAAGTCAAACTAGCTGATCGAAAAGTTTTGAATAGTTAGAAGAGGTTTTATTCTAAGCTGACCGAACTACTAAGCGGCTAATAGAGAATTCAACTTATTCCAACAACTCTGGGAATTCTATAATATGGCAAAATCTCAATTAAAGAAATCTCATCGACAAAGCTAAAATCATTTTATCATTTGGGATATTTTCTCATCATATATATAATAAGAATTACAAGGAATTCTAGCCCAAAACATACTTCATTCACTAAATGAGGAATTAACAAGCAAACAACTTTCATGCGGGAATTTAGGGCTTCAATTTTCTTTTATCTGAACATTGGCAATTTTGAGTAGGAAGGCCGATGAAGATAATATGAACAACCAACGTGGATATTATTCCGGGCGAAATTAGCAATAACATTAAGATTCATTCGTATTCGAAAACTCGGGGCTAAGTGATGGGGGAAATTATGGGAGGATCTTGGGGGACACAAAGGAAGAAAAACTCCCTTGTTGAATTCCCACATCTGAGTTGAAGTTTCTTGAAGGAAAGCTTGGAATGCGCAATGGAGGAAAACCCTAAGCATGCTTGAGAGTTTCTTGAGAGGAACTTTCGATGCTTTTACGAGAATAAACGTGAAAATGAGGAAGAAACGATCCAAACCCTCTAATAAAATACAATTACGTCCAAAACGGCGTAGTTTAAAGCATAGAAAAATAGGAAGTCACTAAATGGCCTTTAGAAAATCTTTGGAAAAGCGGCCAATTGAGAGGCCAGAACCGGGTGACCCTAACGGGTCGTGGTGGTCATCCACGGCTCGTGGTCACACTGGTGGAGGCCACCTTTAGGTTTCTCTGTAGGTCTGAGGGACCTAACGAGTCGTGGTCACTGTCGTGGACCTACCTTTGCCTCCTTACGAAGATCAATGCCATACTTGTGTGAGTCGCAATGAGTCGTTGCGGGTGACTGCGGCTCGTGGTCACCACCGATCAAGATACCTTTACCAACTTCTTAGAATTTTATTACATCACTACGAGTGACTTAAAGAGTCGTGGGACCTTTTACGACTCGGAGGTAGCAGATTAGAGATTTCTCTCCCTTTTACAAATTCTCAAACCTCCTGCTTCTCACTGGTGGCCTGCTGATGTCGTTAGGTCCTTACTTGACTTCCAGATTAGGTGAGTCGTCACATAATATTCTGCATATTTTAAATTCTCGATTTCAAGTCAAATCTAGATTTTGCAGGTTTTGGGGGCCATTACAGAACCATTAGAACACCAAAATGAGAATTCTATTCGCATAATTCCAAAAAATTATTCACCCAGGCCCCCTTTCGCTCGCCCAATAAAATAATCATAAATTTTACTCACGGGCTCGGATTGACGAATTCTTGGATACATTGAAAACTAGTTATGAGTGTAATATCCATAAACACTTTATATATTGGGAGACCCTTACTTGAACACTAAACAAAAATTTCAAAATTTCTATTACCTTTTCATAGCCTTTCACTACGCCTGACCATCCCTTCTACGACATAAATTCCATATATGGTCCATTGACTTTGCCACTTTGTGGTTAACAGTATCTCCTCCATTCAGAGCCATCCCATTTCAGTATGACTCATAAGTGAATCTATACTCGTATCCCACACCATAAAAGATGTAACACCTTCAACTCGATAATTGGGATTCTTGAAATTTAAGAAATAACATTAGAATTATCTTATAATAATAGCTTAAAGACATTAGAACTCTTAAAAAATGCAAATGATCATAATTCGACATGTCACGTATATAGACATGAGTCGATCAGACACTAATCAGCTAAGTACGATTATTGTCGCATGGATTGACGTTTAATATTATATAACATCACAATAATCCCAATCAAGGGAGACTATCTAGTCGTAGCTACCAATGCTACGATCATAGGTCTACATCAGCAAGTGTACCTTCAAATATTTGGCCCTTTTTCAAATACCTTCTCTCTCTCTCTATATATATATATAAAGTTGACACCTTTCGTTTTTTTCATAAAATTTGGCACCATCTTTCTGATTTTATTAAAATATTTCATTTGGATCATTAGACCATAATATAATTTACAATTCAAAATCATTTAACTTCCTAAAGAAAGTAACAAAACCATCTAAATGTGCAGAAAAACTCAATAAAATAATTCATTAGCCTTTGAAACATTTAAATATTCATGAATATAATGAAAACAAATCTAAACATTGGCATTTGGGGTCAAACAATACAATGGTTACATAGCCTATTTCGTCCATAGTGTTCAGTACCATTTGGAAAACTAGAAGGACATGTAACATTCAAAAAGACATTGAGTTTTAAAGTAAAGGAATTCTATGAAAGAGATTTTAGCTAACATACCTCTCTTTCATCTATTAATAACAAACTTAAGCTTCAATTATCAACTAATCGAATGACTTTAATAACAAGGTGCTAGTCAATTCATGGCCATAATATCAAACACACGGTCATCTCTAACTTTATCGGAGTCTACAGGTTTGGCGTCCAACAATCTCTACCGTACAACTTCATTAAATTCTCCTTGCAATAATGGACTCACCAATGGTATAGATACAACAGGGTTGATGTAGCAACGTTGGTGCTATACAAAACTTTCATTACAAGCGAGGTAACATAAGACGGTGGATCTTGGATCTATCAGCGTAGACACGGGGAAGCACTCAATGTACTGTCACAACATCGACAATAACTCAAAGTCTATGACTTTGCAGTGCATATGTACGGTTAAACTATCGAACTAGATACTCCCCTCTACCTATGAAGTAAAATTGAGCTCTAACCTATATAATGACAAGGATGATCCCTCACTGGCGACTACTCCATCCTGTTCTGTCAGGCGAGTTCCTCGTAAATATGACCCTCCTTTCCACAAGAATAACAAGGCGTGGAACTCTATCTACATCTCAGAGAAATGCATCAACCACAAGTAACACCCACGTGGGTGGAATTTGGTCTACTCACAGTCCAAACTCCTCGGCTGCGAGAGCCTAATGCTCGTGAACCCTCACTGGACTTAATGTCACTGGCAAGTGTTTCTATCCAAGTAATATATTAGGGTGGTAGGATATTTTGTAGGACATTGTTTGTAAGCCTACAAAGTTCTTATGTTGTCTAAACCTCTTGAAGGTCCTTCAAGTAACTTGATCGACATGTTACCGTGTATAATTTGACAACTTTGCGTGATTATTACTACATATTTTCTAGTTTTTACATGATATGGGTGCTAACTTACATTTACGAAAAGGTTACGAAGAGAGGTCTATTCTAGCCCTGATTTAGCATTTGTCATTCCGCTATGTCATACGTGTTAAATTGACTTGATATATAAGTCATATCGGCCACTATTTATGATTATGATTGAGAATTATTTTGTATTTTACCCCGGTGTGGTACATATTTGGAGATATTTATATTTTACCCGGTGTGGTACATGGTGGAATGTTATTTTATCCGGTGTGGTACATGGTTGGAGATATTTTATTTTACCTACGATGTGGTACATGTTGGAGATATGTTTATTTTACTTGGGTGTGAGTCGTAATTTTGGAGATATTTTTATTTTACCCCGATTATGGTACATTGTTTGGAGATATTTTTATTTTACCCGGTGTGAGTCGTATTTGGAGATATTTTTATTTTCCAGGTGTATGGTACATGTTTGGAGATATTTTATTTTGCAGTGTGATACATCGGTTTGAAGATACTATTTTTCCTTGGTATGGTACAGTGGGCCAATTTTATATATGGTTATGGTTATGTTTAGTTCTTGGCATTCTGATTTATAGATTTTCTTGTGCATTACTTGGTTGCATTTGCACTTCGAGTATTGACTTATTGCGAGGTTTCGTTTCAGGATTCCGGGTTGTTCTTTATTTCTTATTTCATGCTCAATTATCATTGCTATCTTACGTGTTTACAGTTTCTTCCTTACATACAGTACATTTCATTGTCTTGGGGACTTGGATGCGTCTTGCATGGTGCGGGTAGAAGGTCGGGATTGCCAATTGAGTGCTTGATTCGGGAGATTAGTGGATGTGTTGGTATGCTCCTTTCTTTATGGAGTTAAGGCTGGTTTGTTTGAGTTAGGTTTTGAGATGCCGATTATGGGTAGGTCGGAGCCTGTTCAGACCATGTCGATTTACTCTTTAGAGGCTTTATGAACTTAGTGTGTACAACGGTATTCAATTTGTGGCCTTGTCGGCTTTTGTTGTTTAGTTTTATACTCATAGCCTTGTTTGCATTTCGGTTGTTTACCCTGTATTGTGAGACAGTATAGGTCAGTTGTGCTCAGTTGATTACAGCGGGTAACTGGGTGGCTAAGTATTCTGATTACAAATGTCACATAGACTTTTCGGTCGATCCAGGTATGAGCCAATCGCGCCCTCTCGGTTATGGGGTGTGACAATTCGTCTTTACGGGGGGTACCTTACTAGTACCTTTACCTGTAGTTGTATCTAGCCTCACATTGCTGGCCAATTTTCTTGTATGCCTGTAGCAATAATAAGCTCAAAAATTCAACCGCTTTAAGACTCGGCTATATAGCCGATTCGAGAAGTAGACGGGTAATAAATTATCATGGCCTTAGCCCTTACTTGTAAATGTGGTGTATGATACATTTTAAAACAAGACTCTACTAGACGCGAGCTTCCAAGATTCCCGAGGATGATATGTTTCTCGATATAGTTTATCATACCCTTAACCTTGGGAAGGCAACTAGTACTGATGCCATACTTTTTCCCTAGTTGGCCTAGTTGTACACTATATGTTTCAGGTGTACATTAGATACACACAATAAGCCACAAACATACTGACTCGGCTTATCAGAAGGCAGAATTCGACAAGGCTATAATTCAGAATTCTATGACATTAATAATTCGGCTAACCCGATTAGTTCGTAATAGAAGCATCACTAAATCCCCATACGAGCGACAAGTCCACCATGTTATCTACAAGCGTAAAATTCTAGGTCTAAGATCATAAAAGGCTATACATAAATATGTATATAAAGGATAACAAGGTCGTTATGCTGTTAATACAAATGCAACAAGGACAACATAGTAAACTGACAGCTGTTATATAACTCCAGTATGCGATCCTCTAAGAGTAATACATTTTAGCAGAGACGAGGGCCCGACCTACCGTCATTAGAACAAAAAAGTCTAACCAACTTATTGATCGACAACTCAGGAAGAGGCTGAAAAATCTCTGCTAATTAGGTATATTCTTGAGAAGAGTATGTACTGTCTATCAGTCTTGTAGGCAAGAAGCATGTGCTCCAGGAGCTCCAAGGTATCGATGCAGTAATATACTAAGTATGCAACACATGAATAACTAAGGAAATATCACGTGAATTGAAAGTAATCGAGGTAGGAGTCAAGAATCGTACGAGCATTACTAACCTACTCTTTACTCTAAGCATATAAGCAATAATTAAATAATAACCTACAGGGCTCATAAGGCATCGAGGAGTCTGAACAACCTTCAAAACAACTACATGAGCTCCCACCAATTTATTGGTCCATATCAATCTACATACCTATTGGTAATACCCTAGCCCCATAGACAATTTGTACATAGCCCCCAGCGAATGTGATCATTATGCCATTAGCAACGTGTGGTTCCTTAGGCATTTTGTACTTCCCAACGCCTTTTAATCTATATATAGTTCTTTAGGCATTAACACAACCTTTTTAAGCATCAACATAGTACTATAGTCATTACATAGCCCTCTTAGGCATCAACATAGCCCCGTAGACATCATGTATCTCTCTTAGGTGTCAACATAGCCATTTTTGGTATCGAAGATATCCCGTCAGGTGAAAAGGAGCATTATGACCCCATAAGCATCAATATAGCTCCATAGGCAACATATAGCCCTCTAGGCACCATATGGCAAGTTGCCCGTCATCAACATAATCTTTATAGGCATCACGCAACCCTTTTAGGCATCAATGTAGCGTGTGAGTTAACAAGTTGTATTACGGCCCTGTAGACATTAATGTAGCTTTGTAAACACAATAAAGCCTCGTAGGTAGTAGTACAACCCATAGGATTTATACATATTTCAATAGCCACTTGGAAAATCTACATGACGAGGCGTAGCTTCATGGTACGGCTAGCCACAATATCCTTGAAGGCAACAATGATAATCAAATAGCCTGACGACAAGTAATGTAGCTATAAATGACCTATACACATAATCTCTACGCCTTATATGAGTACAAAGTCACTAATAATACGGTAGTCACTAGAACTATCCATAACTGTAAGTAGCGGCAACATTAAACAAGCCCGAGGTGAGAGCAATATAAAGATAAGTGACCTACTCGAATGGTTTCTACGTCGTATCTAAATACGGGTCCTCTTGTAGAATACGTATCCCAACAAGGGATAATATATCATACCCTTTCTTTAGAGTCAGTGGAATTGATAAGTTGTCCAAATCTCTTCCTTATCTCTTTTTTGTAGCTACCTTCCTTGCTTTTTCCCACGTCCGAGAATCTCCATCTGCTCTAAGTGGGCGCGAGCTAGAATCCTTATGTCGCTTGGTTGTTCAAATGACTGTCTCTTTACCCTGCATCTTCATATTTTGAAAGCTCCAGACCGTTCTTACGGATGCATAGTCCTATTTCGAGTGCCGGCCTCTTCAATAGACCTCTTTTTTTTTAATTTCCCCCATTCGACTTTGTACGGCCGGTGTTATTTGTTGCACAGTGCATAGAGTAGTCCCTAATTCCCGTCGAGGTGCTAAGAGGATTTTGTTCTCAAGTAACCAACAAAGAGAAACTATAGCTCTGGTAATTGTTGACAATGATCTAGTCATATCATCCCAACGCTTTAAGAAAACTTACTTAGAAGAAGGAATAGTCTTAACATGCCTTACACCGGTGCTTGGTTTTAAGCAAGATCTTAGTCGAGAAACCTCTTGTATCCATTTTCATGCCCTGATCCACAATATCCACAGCTTGTTCTAACAATAGACAATAAGAAAATATGATAAACATGTCGATAACGATAAATTCTTCAAAAATCGATTCTACAACTCAAATCAAGAATGGATCGAGGATTAATAGCTCTTACTTTCCCATGAAGCTGCTTCTATGAATTAACAACAAGCAAAATTGAGGTGAGGAAAACACATACTTGTCGAGATACTCATGCTAGCTCGGGTTTAGCTTAGATTGATCTTTTCCTTCAATTTTATCAAGAACATATGGAAGACTCTTACAGAAGAAAATGAGTTTCTCCTCTTTTGGAAATGTTGAGAAATTATGCTAAAACCGTCTAAGTGCTAATATATATATAGTGCCACCGCCAAAAATCACTACACGTCTTTTTACGCGGCCCGCGCCATAACTAAGCCTTTTGCCCAGGTGTATGGGTATTTCACCCTTCCGTGCTATATTACACATGCAACTCCAACTCCTGATTATTCCTCGATGTAAGACATAATAGTAATAAAATTTGGCCTAAGCCTATAATTTTATGGGTTAATTGCTTAGAATTATATAGAGTTACAAAGAATATAGACACTAAGAGAATTGATTACAATACGAGTTACTACCTAATTTTAGAGAAAAGTTAGAAAATCCATTGACTATTGATATGTTTATAAGAATTTTAGTGTATGAAATCACTTTTAGATTTCGGGTAAGGTTTAAGTTATTCCAAAGGGAATAGGTTAAGCATTCTTGAATACGAAAATGTGATTTCCGATTGGACTTAATTTATCAAAGAGAAGAGGTAAAAATATTTTTTCAAGTATAAAATATGTACAAAAGAATAGTGTAAAATATATGTATAAAGAGTGTGTAAAAAATATATATCAATGTATGAGAGAGTATATAAAAGAATGTATATATAAAGAAGGTAAATTTAGTGTATTTGAGAGAATATAAAGATATGAATATCAAATATACAAAAGAATATATGAAGGATTATATAAGGATAAAGTATATATATATAAGTATATGAAGAAAGTATAACAAGTATACAGACAATGCATAAAGAGTGTATATTGCTAAGAAATATATATATATATATATATATATATATAAGGAGTATAAGAACATCTATATTAAAAAGAATTTAATAGTGAGTAAAGAATGTAAATAAAAAATATGTTTAAAAAGTATGTATATTGTAAAGCAAGTATATAAACAAAAAATTTAAAGATGTAAATGAATAGTTTTTTTGGCAAAAATGGATTTAAAGAATGAGAAAAAGTATTTGTTTTACAATGATTTAAAGAATGAGAGTATTTAACAAAGAATTGATGAAAGAATGAATTGTAAAAGCTAAGCAAATGTAATTAGAAAATGCAAGTTTTATTTATTTAAAAGAAAGACGACTTTATGTTTCTCCACCGTAAAAATATGAATTAATTAATATAAGTACTTATATCGAATTAATCTATTTATTAAAATATTTAGAATTTAATTTTTACCTAAATGTGTATAGCAAAATGATAAAATACAAAAATAAAAGGTAGAATATTAAAAATACCATATCAAAAGTATCATCCTGTCTCTCATTTGCAGGAGCTAAAGAAAATTATGGAAAGTGCTAGTTGTAACTTGTAAGTATTTAAAAAGCTGAAAAAGTCTAAGTTTGGTTGGTTCCACCTCTTCTCTGTTGACCTTTGGGGTAGTTTGGTCATTGTCTTTGGAACGAAATTATTTATGTATTAATTTGACTATTCATGTATTAATTCTATACGTTGTTTTAATTTTAGTTGGGATAAAGTATATTCATTTATTAATCATATACGTCGTGTGGTTGCTAGGTTTAAAAGTTCACGTAACTATTACGACGTTCGGTTGTGTTTTAGCAATCCCTCGTAACTAATACTGCATAACTTATGATGAAATTGATGAATAATTTGTGCGGGGTAAAAGGTAGAACAAGTTACGGAGGGTTAGTTATATAGTTAAAATGGAAAATGACACATTTACCCCTATTAATTCATTTTAATTGTGATTAAATTTTATTTCTTCCTAGTAACTTAATTTAATTTAAATAAAGAATAACTTAGACGAGTTAAAATGAAAATTTAACTAAGGGAAAATTAAGGTTATAATTATAAATAATATTTAATTTTCAAAAATTATAATTTTTAACTCTGACAAATTAAATATTCAATGAAATAATTAAGTATAATAGCTAAATGCATAACTTATCACTAGATAAAACAAATCACAATAACTATCTTACGTGCTTCTAGCAAGCGATCAAAGCACGAAACATGTTTGACCTATGTAACTATAAATACAATTCCAAATGTATACATATATAAACTAGCAATGATCACGTTGTTCAATTCCTGTATACGTATTCATTCCTTTGTGTAGTTTATCATGTGAGTTTCCTAAGTTAGTATTTTTTTTAAGTAAGCTCAAGTTCTGTGTTTTTCAAGCAAAGCTGAACTAATTTTTATTTATTTTTCCAAATTAATGGAGGCACAATATTTTTCACTATGATTAGTGAAATTAATAATCATGTTGGAAAAACAAAAGTTAATAATCAAACTCAAAATTTATAGTTAAAAATACTTATAAAAAAAAATTCAACATTAAAAATATAAAATTTTGTTAATTTTTAAATTTTTATAACAAACTTAGCTTTTCTTATTTTGTGGTTTAAATTATTCACACAACTCAACATACCTTATTTAAAATATATTCCCACATAATGATGGATAAATTTAAAAAAAATACTAAAACGCAATATTTTATAATATAATTAATAAAAACAAAAACAAAATACAAAAATTAAAAATATTTTTAATTTTTTAAAATTTTAATTTATTTTATTGTGTTTATTTTAATTTCCTTTTAAGTATGCAAAAATTAGTTGAAGAAGTTGAATGGAGGAAAATAGGGATATATTTATGATCCAATTGAATATAAGAGTATAATAACTACATAAAAGAGTAACATTAACACGTAAAGGGCAACTCATATGTAGGCTATAATATAGTTTGCTATTTTAAATTCTTGTGGTACGATTTTTTTGATTCAACATTTAGTAAATTTACTATCTTGATTTTTATTTTTAAACTTTAAATATGAAAAAAAAAAAATGAAAGTTGTGTAATTTTAAAATCATAAAAATAAGATATGTGTTACGGTTGAGATCTCGTTAATTATCTCAAATAATTTCGTATAAGCTGATCTGATGACACCAACAAAGGTAAGGAAAACAAATCATGTTGTCTCTTTCCACCGTCCCACAACAATTCACCCCCACTCCACTACTCCTTCCCCTCCCCCCAAATAAAAAGTAAACTTACATTACAATAAATATTATTAGATCATTAAATACCTTACAATGAATTAGTTTATTTGAAAATGAATTTATGGTCATATTCAATGCTTTGAGTTACTTTTTCCTTTAATACCTAATAAGGATATATATATATATATAAAAAATTTTATAACTTAATATTCTTTTTTCTGTTTTTATATTTTTATAATTATATATTTTTGTTTTTTAGTTTGTTATATTAAATTTATTTTATCCAACCTCTTGATTGTCAATGTAAAATCGTAGCATTCAAATGGTTGTAATGAGTAGTGTATTACATTAATTTAATTGATAAATGCTTGAATAAAAATTCAAAAAATGCCCAATCAGATACAATTATGAAAAGGCAAGAAAGGGTTTATTTTACTTGCAATTTTTTTATTGATATCGATATCTTTAGACTTTCATTCTAACTTCTTCCCTACACTATTTCATCTTTCTCTTTCTCTCTTCCCTTTTTTATGTTTCTCTACGGATCAGAACAAAAATCTTTTTAGAGAAAAATTCAAATCAATAAATTGTAGACCATTTAGTCATCTCTCATATATGCTTATTAGATTTTATTAATTTGTTTTCTATTTTGTTTCTTTGCAGAAAAATAGATTAGAATTTGTAGAAGGAGACGTACACATAGTTGTTTGAAGGTTGAAATGTAGAGTAGACGTGGGAATTAACTCTGACTCTATTCTTTTACAAGAGCGTAAAAGTTTAACGTATCATTATTATTATTATTATTATTATTATTGTTATTATTATGACATACGGTATTTATGTATTGCAATGAAATATTAAATCTCTTTGTAGTATCTAGCATATATAGTGTTTTAGTTTTATCATTAATATATATAAATTTACTTTTGGCAAGTTATTTTTTACTTTAGAGTAAAGAAGTTGAATTTTTATATCCTTTAATTTTTTTAAGATAGAAGGTAGTAGTAATTTTTATAGTTAAATTCATAAATTGATAATTATCAATATTTTCTATATATCTTGATAAAAAGATTTAAAAGATGAAGAAAAAAAATGAGGTTTTATCATCAACTTTAAAATATAAGAAGATAAAAATATCTTCTCAATAAAAATTGATTAGATCAAAAATAAAAATAAAAGATAAGTTAAAAAGTGGCACTCGAGACTTTTACATAGTAAAATTTAAAGTACAAGATTGAAGCCGATATAATCTAATTAATAGTGCAATTTACACTTTTCTTGAGATCAATTTATAGTTATATTTCATTAAGGAAATGGCTTTAAAAAATTTTGAAAAAAGAAACATAAACAAAGCAACAAATTATGTTTCTTCTAACCATCCAAACTAAGATTAGTTTTAATTTCTGTATATAAACAAAAATAAAAATATTAAATAATTTTTAAATAAATAGATCATTTTAATATAAATTATTTATTAATTATAATATTTTTACTTAAATTATATATCATTCATGAGGAATAAATTAAAAACGAAGCAAAATTGAATTAATAAAAATATGCATTTAAAAGTTAAGAATTACTTTATCCTTTGCGTTAAAATTATTCACTTACCTCTTCTATCTTGTACTAAAACATAAATACCTTATAATAAATAATAAAGTAAATAGTAAATGTGAAAGATGAATTTAATTATTTTAAAATCATAAAGCTTAAAGAATGAGCGTGGAATGAGAAAAATGAGTCAATGATCAGGAAAATGCTCATTTATCTATTAAAACCATTAATTATTACTATTAAAAAATATGCATTAAAAACAAAATAAAAGGTCATATTCATTTATTAAAATCCATCTCAATCTATTAAAGAAATTATGTGAAGAATTAGCATTACATCAAAAACACAATAAATGATCATGATGTCTAGTAAAATTAAATTATATATATATATAACAAAATATAATGAGAACAAGGGATAGAATGGAAAAAGAAAAAAATCATGAATTATGTGGATTTGCTGGTAAAAAATAGATGGATGTCATAAGAATCAATTTTGTTCTCATCTTTTTTTTACAATGATTACGATTCATATATATGTTTATTTTATTGCAAGTATGTTATTTCTTTCTTTCTTTAAAGAACCTTTGAAATGCACATTCATAATTTGTCAAACACTTTATTTTATTTGTTTATGTTTTGACTTTATTTTCTATTTTCTTGAAATATGTTTAATCAACTTTGCCTAATAATAATTAATATCACATGTTGATCTTTCATGTAATTATATTTGATTTTAAAACAATAAAAAATTTCATATTGAGTCATTTAATTTTAACTAAATGTAATATAAAATTATTCTTATAAATTGTTTTTATCCATTTGATTTCTTCCTGGAAAGTGGTCTTTTATTCCAAATTATTATTTCTTTGTCAAAAAATTATTAATAGGCAATTATCATATATCATTTCAAATAGTTTTATCTTATTCTCTAATTTTTATTTTGGTTACTCTAATTTTTTTAAATAATTTGTATTTGTTATTCAAATTAAATTATGTACTCAAAAAAATTAATATACCGTACAACTTACCACGGTATCAGGAACTAATTATATTATAAATGAGAAGCAATCAAAGTTAAAAATTAATTTACCAAAATATCCCTTGAAAGTTGATTAATCAAGTTGCCTTTTACAAAAAAAGTAATACCTCCCATTGTGATTAATTAGAACTACTTAACATATGAAGTAGTTTTTGATTCTTCAATTGTGAGTAAAATATAAGATGATTAATAAATCTATATCTATCTTATCTTAAAGAAGGAGTAGTGAAGCATTAGGTTATGCCAAGAGTGACATACTAAAAATTAATATTTATATTAAATTAGTCATTTGACATTTTAATTTTATAATAAAAAAATTATTTGATGAAATATAAGTATTCTTATGATTATTAATATATTCATAAGTAAAGAGAATCATCAGCACAAGTTTATAGTACCTTTTCCCATTTAACTAACAAGCTATATTAGGAGGATTCCTACAATTACACCATTTGATTGTGTTGAAAATTAATTGATTGTACTTTAATTTAATTAATAATTATAATTACATGTCAACTTATTAGATGTATTTGAAATGAGTACTGCTAATTGTGAAATTTTATTGCTTACAATTAATTATGGAGTAGATATATTTGAATTCAAATCAAATAATTTATCAAAAACTTAATATAATTTATATTATATAGATTAGAATATTTCTATAATTAGATATACCGGCAACATATAATTATATGGCGTAAATACTTGTATTTAACTAATATAGATTAAGTATAATTAGAAGAATTTTATATTTAGACTTTATTTTTCTATTTTCTTGAAATATGTTTAATCAACTTTTGCCTAATAATGATTAATAATGGATTTATTCAAATTAAATTATATACCCAAAAAATTAATATACACGTACAACAAGCGTGTAGGGAACTAATTTTATAAGTAATGCAACTCAAAATTAAAATTAATTTACCAAAATATCCCTTGAAAGTTGATTAATCGAAAAGATTGTGAAAATTTGCTGCCTTTATAATTATGGCGTGGATGTACTTGAATTTAGATCAAATATTTCTATGAAAAAGTCAATATAATTTATAATATAGATTAGAATATTTTCTATAATTAGAATCATGTAACACGAATTATATTTTTGCTTCAATATCAATTAGGAGCATAATTAGAAGAATTTTATTGCCAAACAAAGGTTTCTAACAATACGCACATACATACATACATACATACATATATATATATATGTATATATATATATATATATATATATATATATAATTTTTTTATCTTTTTTGATTTTTTGAATTTCTAAATTTATGAATTCAAAATTTTTCAACAACACCAATTTGATAATTCAATTTCAATAGAATGTTAATACGGGGATGAAAAGATATTTGTATCATCTAATTAAAGTGAATTTATATGACGGGGAGAGTGTACTAGTAGAATGCCACAGGTGGAAGTGCTGAGGTGAAAGGAGTTATATTCTCTTAATCTCCTCAACATTCTCCACTGTCCAGCTCTGAGGGATCTGAACCCGGCCAACACCATCTCCAGCTCCTCATATTCTTTCAAATCAGGAAGTTAGAAGTGCAATTTACAAACACTATGTGTATTTGCATCGAGATTGATTTTTGCTATCAACTCCTTGATCACTTGAACTGCCAGACAAAGCTGGATTACAAATATTGTGCTGAAAACTTTTTCAAAAATCTCAGCACCCTCACGATAAAAACGAAAATAAGAAAATAATTTTCTTGTAATAGCTTTCTCTCTTGATTTGGTATATTACTCACCCACTTTCAATAAAGTATTTTTCTCATAAGAAATTTTCTCTCTTGATTATGCTATTATTGTTGAATTCTAGTATTCTATACTCTTGTCCGGATGGCCGGACAATTCCTTATAGTATGGCCAACAATAATAGGTGTTAGAATCATACTAACATGCCGGTATGTGCTATATCCTGCCCGATTGCAATGGGGTCGAGGTGGTCATTACAAATCATACTAACATGTTCGGCATGTGCTATATCTGCCCGATTGCAATGGGGTCGAGGTGGTCATCTAAATCATACTAACATATTTGGCATGTGCTATATCACACGGTGCTGATGGGGTCGAGGTGGTCATCTAATTCACCTCCTGTGATTGTGGACTGCTACTCTATCTTCTTGACCAGCTCCCAGTGACTACCATGATCATACCTAGGCTTGGAAACTGAGGCGATCGCATGGGTTATGGGTGAGTTGTTAATTGTAGGCTTTATTAGCCTTCCACTAGAAGATGCTTCACTACTACCTACTGTGTGGCTGTCGGTTGTCTTAACCCTCTTATTCTAACTTCTCCCTATCGGAGGGCCCTTTGTTGCGCTTAACGCTTGTTTTTGTGCATATGCAATAATTCTAGCGATATTTATCTTTTTATTTAATGTTTCTATGATAATACTAACAAAATGGGGACCAAGGTTGTTTACAAATCTACACAAATGCTTTCTCGTTGAGTAATGACTAACTACATTACATATCTAGGCAGAGTGAATTTAAAGATAATTTCTCTAACACTGAAAATGCTTATTACGCTATATGTGCAAACTCCTTGACTCCCAACCTCTCGGATATCAAGTGACAAAAGTTCTCTGGAAGGCCTCTGTGAACTTATCCCAAACTACAAGAGGTGCATAGATCCCTAGTATCTTCACACACATCATACCAAGCCCACCTGCGTCCTTGACTAATAGGAAGTTAATTTAACGGCCTTATGAAACATGCATAAGCACGAAAGTTTTTATAAGATCATCAACAATAAAAGTTCAAAAAGTCCTCTCAATCGGACTAGATTACGTAAAGATCGGTGAATTCATGGCAAAGGCCAGTCTGCAGAACCCCTTGCAGGCTCTCTCTCGGCAGGGAGTTATGCTGGTGGAGGTTGCAACCTCTCCTATGCCTGTACGGCCACTAATTGAGTAAGTAATTGAATTGCGCCTCTAATATCCTCATCCGATGAACCAAGTAGTGACATGCATGTGGTGTAAATCACGCCTGAGATATGAGTGGCCCGACCTTTATCATTAGTTGTAGAGAGCGGTGCGTACTTTTAATGTGTGGCAAGATCACTTTTGCAATGCAGGACCCTCAAATTTGAATTAAAATAGGGGTTTTGGGGTTTAGTTTAAAAGTCTTTCTTATTTTTTTGAGCTTTTCTTAGTTTTAGACATTCGAGATAATTCTCATAGTTTTTACACAACTTTGAAGATACCCTTGTATTTTGAAGATCATTCAGAACACCATTAATCAATTCAAGTTTTCTCTCTTCTCATTGCTTAAGTAGAAGTGATCATTACTTAATTTTATATTTTTCTCTTCTTCTTTTACCATGAGTAGCTAAACTCAGTCCCAAGGTTGTGAACCTAATGATCTTAATTGGGAGGATGAGTAGTAACGATATTTGATTGACTATTGCTTTGCATTGTTAAATTGGTGGTTGCAAACATCAAATTGTGTCAAATTGCCTCAATTGTACTTGAAAGAGCCAATTGAGGTTTGATTAACATCAATCAACAATGACCCAGGGTTTTAAACCTTATTTAATAGATTCATACTGAAATTTTGATGGATCTAATTGTGAAATTTACAATCCGTTTTGATTTGAATTCTAATCAATTTGAAAATTGCTTTTAGATTGATATTATTTGAGAGGCACAATTTGCCTAAATAGATTGCTTGCATATTTATTAAAAGTTCATTCTCACTACTTGATTGAGTGATTTAGAGATCATTTACTCTGAGGACACTTCCCTAAAATTTCTCTGTTTTTAAAACTTAATCATTATAGCTTTAGTTTAATTATACACTAGCATGAGTAGTTCATCAACGTTCAAATTGTTGGGGACCTAAACAAGTCCTTGTGGATACGATCCCGACTCCTTTGTTGAATTATAATATTGTGATTATGTACTCTTTCCTTAGTGAAGTGGATTACAGCGATATCCAATTTTTAGCATGAAAACACGACTACCATAATTCTTCAGCTTAACCGACATGATATATTAATTTTCACTGAAAAATTGAGCCAAAGAAACTAAAGTAACTTTACTTGCTAAACTTGAAAAAAAAATTGAAGAAATTCAAAAACCTAAAAGGGGGCCTTGGACGTCCTAGGAAGGAAGAAAGGAGAAAGCTTTGTAAATCTTGAAATTTTCTGAAAATTGGTGAATGTTTTGTGAAAAAAATGTTTTATATCCCTTAAAAGGGTCCCTCTTTAGGTTTCAAACTCTGTGGTGCTAAGGTTGGAGAAGTAAGAGGGTCCATGGCAAGATGTCTTCTTAGGCACACTGCTGCCAATAACTTCAATTATTATTATTATTTTTTTGAGAAAGTCATTGTAACACGGTTTCACAACTAATCAAGTGAAAGACTCAAGATGAATGAGTTGCTCCCATGTAAAATATAATGGATGCCAGCAATTTTTAATACCAAATTGCCAAATATTTATTAAAATCAAACTATAAATTATAATTAACACTTTATAACGGATTAACAAGTGAGCTGACATCTCAGCTTTTTTAAATAATTAATTACTCAAAATTTAAAATCATTAATCCAATATATTATAATATTAAATTAATTATTTGATGAACAGGGTAAATAAGCTTGCAAGAGAAACAAAAGAGCCGCTTTGCTTTCTATCTACACTAGACGACGTTTACACGGAATACTCAAATAATCTAAGTAAATAATTTTCGTTAAAATTATTGGCTGATTTTATGTAACATAAATAATATATAATTTATTTTACTTTAGAAAATAATTAATTACTATAGTTTTGCTCTTTTAATTATTATTTAAATATAACATAATGGTATATAAATTTCACATCCAGTGTAGTTTTAACGAGAAAAAAGAACGAAAATTACGTAAATAAACTCACAAGCTGAATATGATTAAAAATTTACTTACGTTGGTGTTATGATTAAAAAAAAAATAATATATATTATTAATATTTTTATTGATTGGACGTATACATCCTGATGCGAGTAAATATTTTCCATGAATACCCTTTCTTATTTTTAAAGGCCGCGTTTATCTTTCGAGCATGTTTGCAGCAGCGTCGGTAGTCTTTCGAAACTGCTTTTTTTTTCTCTACGTCTCTCCGGCGTGGCTTATTATTATTATTATTATTCATCTGCTGTGGACTCTACATATTTATTTATATATACACAAAAAGAAAAGAATGCGAAGGGAGGTAGCTTTATTCTGTTATAGTGTTGTTGTCAACATATTTCTGATGAAACTGAATCGAATCCATAGATGCTGAAGAAGGTTCCTTCTTTCTAGATTCAACTCTGATGCTGCTGAGATCTTCTTGAATTCTTGAGGTTTGCGGGGTAATTGAATCTTGGAATGTCAGCAATGAAAACAACGGGAAATTCTTCACGATTGGGTTGGTGACATCTTGGTATTCTGATGCAACATTGGGGTTTTGCTGCTGAATAAGTATTTGCTTATGAGTATAGGTTCAAATAATCTTTCTTACCATGTGTCATATGACTGCTTGTTCTCTTCTTAGTTACATAGCTATTGCCTGGATGAAAATGGTCCCCATGCGAACCAGTAGATCTAGGGTTCCAGTTCTTGAAAGATCTCTGCTTTGAGTCTTGTCTTTTGTGCCTCTGTTGTCAGTGGCAACATCTCCCACTAGGTATTTGCCTGTATCAGCAATCAGGCTATTGGTACTTTCCACGCCCTTCTTCACTGCTGTATTTGCATACCTAATAATGACACTCAAGAGGAGGCCTGGTTGACTTATGTCACTCTTATTCCTGTTGTCACCGGAGTTATCATTGCCAGCGGGTATGCTTTTCTTCCATCCATATGTTTCTTGAATTGTTTTGATGAACTGGGGTTGCTTCTTTTCTTTTATTGCAATCAAGAGCGCACTGTGTTTTTCTCCCTGCAAAACCCTATCTCATCAATCCATACACACATATTATAAGCTGTATTAAGATGAATTTAATTTCTTTAAGAGAAATATTTTGGTATTTTTCCAAGTTGAGTGGGTCATATTTTGTCAATACTTTGTTAAGAACAGGAGTTTGCTACACATTAAATTGTCAATAGGTGGCCAATGTTTAAGTCATATCAAAAGATATATATTTTGAACTAGGCTTATTGAGAAGACTAATTTAGATTTTGTATGTTTAGCTTGTATTGGCACAATAGGTTTGCTAGTTTAGTGAGAATGCCAGAGACCTATCTGCGACTGATTTATTTTAGTTTATCTTCTCAGGGAAACTGATTTTCATCTATTTAGTTATAATGTGCATCGGTGCAACTGCTGCAAAATTAAGTCTGTTCTTCAGGGAATTTTGCTATCCTCTGAGGTAATAAGCTGTTTTTGTATTTTCATTGAATCTGTAGTGAAAATTTCTGCTCTTGGATATTATAAATATGGTAAAATGATAGGATGCTTATTGTTTTTCCTTTTTTTTTTCTAGGGAAGCTGAATTCCATGAACCTTCTACTCTACATGGCTCCCTATAGCAGTTGTGCTTCTATTACCTAAAACACTCTTGATGGAAGAAAATGTAGTTGGTATAACATTGGCACTTGCAAGAGATATAAAAATCGCTCACCATCTGGTTATTGCTATTCAATTCTGCCCTTGCCTATTTTGTAAATTTGACCAATTTTCTGGTCACAAAACACACCAGTGCCCTGACTCTTCAGGTATTGTTTCTTGATTCCCTGCTCAAGATATATTTAAGATGAGTTCTTGGTTTTGATATTATCAGCTAGCTTTAGATTATGCTTACTTTTGAGTTTAGATATCAGTGCTGCTTTCAGATCTGAAAAATAGAAGGGGAGTATTGTAGTCTTTTCTCTTTTTCTGCAAGGATTCATCTTTGGATTTTATGTTAAATTCACAATGAAGAACTATTTTACTTATTTGAAAATCGTATGCATTTGTATTTCTTTCATCAAATACAGTTCTTGTCTTATATAATCTTTGAATTTTTGGAAGCACTTTAAGCTTTTTCGCCTCTACCTTAATAAAAAAATGTTCTGGAAGAAGAATCATCGGAATTTTGAGTTCATTCAGTATGACTGGAGTCTTTCTTCTCCTAGTATGCTGTCTACTTGGAGCGGCGTATTGCAGCTATTATCATTTCCGGATGTTTAGTTTTCCTCCCCATTAATTTGTAAACATTGGGGGTTTGTTTGCTATATGTTTGATATTTTGCTGATTGCTCTGGTGCTACGGATTGTTGTTTTTTAAGCTAAATATTTATGTGAAATTGTAAATTCAAGTTTCCCTTGATTCTTATACACCAAATAAGTGAGGGTATGATGTTGGTGAATTGAAGCTTGTAAGACTTATAGAATTGTGCAAATAGAGTATATACAATACCAGGATAGTAAAAAGATCCAGTTGAAGTTGGGTACAAGGAGTAGATATACTCAAGCTAGCCCTACACGAGGGCCCTCGGGAGTGGGAAAAGCTTTTGTATTGGAAGACTCAGCCTTTTACAATTGAATAAGAGGATTGAGATGTCATAAACTAGGGAGAGAGAAGTCGCTTGGTATCAGTCTCCATACCAAATATGACTATCCCTTACATCTACCGTGTTGATTCCGTACCAAAAAGACAATCAACTTTCATTCACAAATAGCTCAAGTAATGGAGTTTTAATGATATAAATGTTAGAGCTTGAGGTTTGTTCGTAGAAAGGAGGCAGTTTTGACATGAGAGGCAGGGAACAGCCTTTAGGCTTTACCGTATCAAACTCATCTGATTAAGGCTATCCACTTCGATTGGATCTTACCCAGGCCCTTCTATCTTTATCAATAAAAGCTCAATGGTAGAGCTTGAGGGTGTTGATAAATATCATCAAAACATCTGATAAGTGGTATAGTTTGTATTTTTGGAAGTCATATCAGGGCTTACCTTTGCCCAAACATTATTGCATAAGTTAACCTTGCCTAGAAAATGGTTGGTTGTTTAATGGTATTAGTAAATGCAAATTCACTTTTAGAAAGAAAGGTTGAGTAGGATGTTAGAATTTCCTAACATTATATATCCTAAGATATGCCCAGGTTGAGGGACTTGTGACTTAGGTCACTAGTTCGATCTCATAACATGCAAAATAAACAGTATTTAAGTGGAAAATAAGGCGAGGCGGACCCATTATCTCGGTTTTACAAAGAAGCTACATCTGATTCCTAAGGGTTGCCCCAGACAATTTCTTGGTCACTATAAAAAGATATTCTAAGATATTGGATAGACATTTTTGTGATAGCATGGAAAAGGAAAGAAAAGTTGGACCTACAAATTGCAGCTAAGGGATTAATATTGGAGTATGTCTTTTAGAGATCTAGACCTTTCCTTTAAAAGGGATCATGCTTACTCCCCCTTGCCTTAAAAAAAGAAAAATGAAGGAGAAAGGTCTTGTATTTGGATGATGGACTATAGAGGATATTGGGTTCAAGTTCTTCTCTTTTCAATTTCTTTTGCTATAGAAAAGGGGAAGGAGCGAGGGAAATGAGGAGGGAGTATATAGAGTTAAGACCCTCATTTACATAGGTGGAGGAGTTTGGATAGCCCGCAGTGAGCTACCCTTAATCCTTGGTTAAAGTTCATTAGAATCAAGGAAAAATCCTCCAATAGTGTGACCTACTTATGTTCTTTTCCCTGTCATTATGTTTTTGGTATTTGTTCCTTTGGGTTTTAAGTTTATTCCATGAATTATTTCTTTTGGCGAGGAAATATGAAGAGATATTTGTTTTTCCGGGATCTCACTATCATAGATGTTATGTCCTTATAACAGAATAACATAACAGAACTTTGCTGTTCCACAGGTACTGGGAAATGCAAAGGGCGCTGTTGCTGTTGTTGTCTCCGTCTTAATCGGCCCAGAATCCAGTGTCAGTTATAGGGATGCTTGGGTACACACTCACAGTTTTAGGGGTAATACTCTATAGTGAAGCAAAAGAAACCTTGTAGTAAGTGAAGTATGGACCTGGAAAAACAACCAACCACAGCTTTGATTACTGCTTGTTCAAGGAAAGATTCAACCTTCACGATGCAAACGGAGTCATGCACTTGCAGTTTGTGTTTTAAGGATTTTCCCTCATTTATTTTTGCCACGTAACGGTGGGAAACAGGATTTGATCTGTACCCGGGAAGAGCCAGAGTAACCTGAATATAGTTCATAATAAGTGACTTGATTTGTCTATCCATTCTTCCCAGCATAGGGGTTAAGAATGAAAGATCCTTTTATCTTTATTCTTTGAGGAAAATGTTAACTAAGACAACACTATATGCTACCTACTACTATAGTTATCATGTGGATTTATAAATTGAAAGGAACTGAAATTTAGAAATTTGTAAATTAACTTCTCCTTTTTATACGAGATGATTTTTTTTCGATTATGTTATATGTTATGTTTCTGCCACCTTTCTGAAAGGACTTTATTGGAGATATTTGCCAAGTAAATATAGTTCTGTAATTTGTGTGAAGCCCAAAGTGTGTATTATTGTACTTCTTTCTTACAATAACTGGTCAATTTACGTAACTAAATGATTGTAATCCCATTGACACATGGAATATGGCCAAAACATCATTGCCCAGCCTTTTAAATAACTGAATTTTTGTATAGATTGCTGATTAGATTTAAAAACACTCTCTAATCCTCACCCGCCCCAAACCTACATGAGGCAGGACCGACACTCGATTACCTTAACTTGAGAGGATCAGCTCTATCTGAACACACATAAATATGATATAGATTGAATCATATAACAAATGACTGCCTGGAAATGTAAGAGGCGATATACTGATATGGTTTCCTTGAAAGAATTTTATAGATATGAAGAGGGCTACTAGCCCAAAACATTTGACTGATAATAAGTATAAGTTTAGTTGACATATGGATGCTCATATACACTTAAATGTGCATGAAAACATATCACAAGTCTATGAAATCTCTATGAATGTATGTAACTGTAATATTGTCGGGATGCTCATATACACTTAAATGTGCATGAAAACATATCACAAGTCTATGAAATCTCTATGAATGTATGTAACTGTAATATTGTCGCGGGAGAGGACCCCTACCTACCCATAAGTCTCTCTACAACACAACATAGGAGATAGCACAAACTCCAGCTCCAATAGAAATGGAGCTCACAATCAATAACCAGTATTGTTTTATGTCTAGCAAGGTTAAACATGGGCAAAATGTGGCAAGTGGCCTATAAATACACCCCAAAATGTGGATGAAACTTGACATGGCTAGGGAATAGGATCAAGTATCCTGGTTATTTCTAAAAAGAACAACTGAGCTTTTTAAATAATTCAAAGGGAGTAAAATAGAACCCACTGTCACCTACTTTATTTATACTAGCAGCAGAAATTGTTACTTCAAGAAATCTGAATACCTTAAATTAGATACAGTTTATAGGTTTGGAATGCCTATGAAGATTCTCATGACTAATCACAAATGATATAATCATATTCTCTTCACCAGACCTACAGTCACTTACACTGCTTTTCATGGCTATATTGAGGAAATATGAGACTACATCGGAAAAAAATTAATAAAAGGAGAAGAGTTCCAGTTGCAAGAAAAAAGAAAACGCATGAATCATAATATCCGAGGGGACATTAACTGTGGTGGAGGTACTATCTAAATTGGTAGAAGGACTTCTCTTACATACTTAGGGTGTCTATTACTATGGCAAACTAAGGAAGGATTTCTAATACCACACACTTAAATCATGAACAAATTACAGTCTTGGAAGGAAAAGATGTTGTCTTTTGGAGGAATGACAGTTTTGATCAAACATGTCCTGCTGAGCATGCCTATTCATCTACTATCAATTATGAACTCTCCAGACTATGTGATTAATTAAATGCATACAATATTTGTCTAATTATTTTGGAGTAACACTGTGGAAGGGCAGAAAGAAGTAGGCATTGGTCTGTCATGGTCACACCTATGCCTACTAACACAATCAAGGGAGACTAGGATTTAGATGCGCCCAGAAGAGATGTGTACTGGCCTGGGCAAGTGAAGGTCCACGACTCTTCCACTCGAAGCGGACTGTTCAAATATTCCTTGAAATTCTTTCTCTCATTAGACCATTTGTATCTGTGCATGCTACGGTGCAATTTTGGTCAAAAACATCACTGTGGAGCTCCTTTATTAGTAAATACTGCAAGAAGGTAAATGCAGTAATTTCACAATGGAGAGTATGGGTCCTAGACTTGGAAGAATATTTAAAAGCAAGAGTTTTGACAGAGCATCACATATGGTGGTAGGTAAGAGGGAAATAACAATTTTCTGATTTGATAATTGAACAGAATTAGAAACATATATATATGCTATATGATATTGCACCTAGAATCCCTCATTTTGGAGAATCTGTGATCGATGCAATATAATTACCCTACGAGGAGTCGGGATTGTCTAGATCCACAAATGTCAAGCAATTCAAATATGATTTGGAAGATGATAATCTACTCATTAGGTGATAAAAGTGTAATTAAACTTTAAAGCTAAGATCATTAGTTGAAACAATATAGAGAAATTCTAGGAAAGTGTCTCCATATAGGGTTGATCCCTAAATTCTCAACCGCAAGTAGTGAATATGGGCTCTTCATAAGTATGCAAGCAATCTTACTTAGGAAATTTCTAGGTATCTCTCAACAATCCAACAATGTCAATCTAAAGCAATTTTCTCAAGTGCAGAACAGAACTCAAATCAAAACTGATTGCAATTGGATTCATCAAATTTGGCAATTGGATTCAGGGTGATGATAACATTGGTTCAGCAGCTGCTGAAGGTTTTACCCAGTTGTTCACAGTAGCTCGGGAGAGATTGATAGTATCATGGATAGAATTCCCAAGACTGTGACTCAAGAGGATAATGATAATTTGATGAAAGCCCCTACTATGCAGGAGGTTAGAGGCTACCTTTAGTATTTAATCCTAACAGTTCCCCAGGCCCTGATGGTTTCAGTAGCATGTTTTCAAAGGCATGGGAGATTATAAAGGATGATATTCTGACTATGGTCAAAGCAGTGTGTAGTGGCAAGCAGATGCCTAGATTCTTTACTAACACTTGTCTTATCCTACTTCCTAAAGTAGATTACCCCCCCAAAGCTTCTCAGATTTTAGACCTATTAGTCTCAACAATGTGACTCAAAAAATAGTGTCCAAAGTGTTGAACAACAGAATGGCCATGCTTATTCCTAAGCTCATTTCCCCAAACCAGAGTGGATTTGTTAAAGGAGAGCCAATTGGTGAAAATATTCTGTAGCTCAAGAGATTATTCATGGTATGAAGAGGAATAACAAGGGAGGCAATGTGGTCTTCAAGGTAGATATGAATAAAGCATATGACAGGATCTCTTGGAAATTCATATGCATGGTGATGAGACAAATGGATTCATAATATCTGGAATCTGCTGTCAAACATGTGGTACACAGTGGCCATCAATGGTAAAAGACATGGCTTCTTTCAATCTCAAAGAGGAGTCAAGCAGGGAAGTCCTATTTCACCCTCTCTTTTCATCATTGCTGCAGAAGTGCTATCTAATCTTCTTAATAATTTATATAATAGTCCACAGTTTTATTGGTCTTCAAGCCAATGGACCTAGGATTAACCACCTCTCTTATGCTGATGATCTCATCATTTTTGTGCAGAAATCAAATACACTTAAATGGTCATGGAATGCTGAAAGAAATATGAAGAAAATTCTGGACAACTAATCTAACTTAAACAAAGTTGTTTTATAATGAATGACAATATAACTTCTAACAGGATTAACATTGTATCTAACATTTTGCAGGTACAAAGGAAGGGATTCCCTATCAACTATTTTGGATGCCCTCTATTCCATGGAAGGAAGAGATTATACCCTTCACAGAGACTGTATTACAAAAATCCTTAAAAGGCTTGAAATTAATGCAAGCAGCTTTCCAGTGGTGGGAAAATCCTTACTCATTAAGCATGTTCTTTCAACTATGCATGTTCATCTACTATCCATTTGCCAGCCTCCTAAGACCATAATACAACAAATGGAGAAGATATTTGTGAATTTTTTATGGGGAAACATTGATGGAAGAAACAAGCACCACTGGGTAGCTTGGCACAAGCTCAACAGACCAACAACAAGTTGGTATTGGAATAAGATCACTGCAGGATATGTCTGGCAATTTAGGAAACTAAACATGCTTAGTAGCAATTCAAACAAAACTCCTTATAGTCAGGGTTGGACGGATAGCCTTCAGCTGATCAATGGGCAGCTGGATGGATTATTTAAATCATAGATGGAAAGAAATAGTAAGTAGAGACAAGCAGATCATCTAGCCACAGTAAGAGAAGAATCCAACAATGGAAGCTCCAGTTTCTGGTGGGACAACTTGACAGGTAAAGGAAGATTAGCAAACTTTGGAGTGGCATCTACTTCTATCAGGGGTCAAGTTGCAGACTTCATCAATAATGGGAGGTGGAATATGGTTAAACTCAAGAAGGTGCTGCCTCTGAGTATTGTTATTCACATAAATGGAAATGGAATTACAATTAGATCTTCCAATCTGCCGGATCATCCTATATGGACTCCTAATACAGATGGGAGATTTTCTTGTAAATCTGCTTGGAACATAGTCAGAGAGCAACATAGTACTTCTTTTACCAATAAGATGATTTGGTCCAGAAGCATTCCTCTCAAAGTTTCATTCTTCATTTGGAAGCTCCTCAAGCACAAGTTATCAATTGACCTCAACATGGAAAGGTTTGGTATTAACTTGCCATCCATGTGCTCCTGCTGTCTACATCATCAGCAGGAAGATCAAGAGCATCTGTTTCTTAAAGGCATGATTGGGCAACAGATATGGAATCATTTCAATAACATGTTTGGCATCCAATACAATAGAAGGCTGAGGAATTTAATTATGAGCTGGTGGATGAACAAAGGTAGAAATCCTATCCTGAGTCTATGTCTTCAAGTTCTTCCTAGCATAATCTTATGGAATATTTGGAAAGCTAGATGCAAAAGTAGATTTGACAACATTCCTATGAAAGCTGACAGAATCATCTATCAAATTTGTCAAGACATGACGGTCATTGCTCACAAGCAGTTCCCTCAAATTCTCCCCTATACTAGCTGGGAAATTTTTCTTAGACAGGTGGATCATTCAGAGTATCATGAAACAGTGAAGGCCATCAAGTGGATAAGTCCTAGTACTGGTTTCTACAAGCTAAACACAGATGGTTGTTCGAAAGGAAATTCAGGTCCTAGTGGGGCAGGAGGGATCATCAGAACTGAGCATGGTAATATGATTCAGGCCTTCGCTATGCCCCTGGGTTCTATGTCTAATAACTGGGCAAAAGCAATAGCACTCAAGAATGGGATAGAGACGTGCATTCATTGTGGGATTAGGAATTTAGAGGTTGAAAGTGACTCAAAGCTGCTAACTGAATGGATAAAAAAGAAGCATGAGCCTCCTTGGAGCCTGTGGGACATCATTGAAGAGATTCATAGGTTGATGGACAAGTTTAAGAACTGCAATATCCAACACTGCTTTAGAGAAGGTAATAAGGTTGCTGATGCTTTTGGCAAACTGGGGTATGACTTGCAGAGAAAAGATTTGGATTACAGACAGCAACAACCTTCCAGAATGGCTTAAAGGTGAGGATGGATATGTTTAAATTCCCTTCTTTCAGAAGGAAGATTAGCAGGAATTCTTTCAAATTGTATAATTTTGATGTACCTTGATGGTGCCTTTGATCTACTGAGGTGTTTTGACCCTCATGTAGACTTGTATTTCTTAGTAAGCTGATCTGAAATCCTACTTATTTCATAGAATGGAGGCCGTTTCATTCTAAGTAGGTACAGGGGGTTTACTATCTCCCTGTTTTTCTGTATATTATTTATATTAATATATATGATTATTTATATTAATATATATGCTTCCATTCCCTAAGGTTAGGGATGAAGGAGATTTATAAAACTAAAAAAAAACAAGGTTTAAAGCCTTGGGTCATTGTTGATTGATGTTATTCAAACGTCAATGTTTTTTCTCAAGCACAATTAAATCAATTTTGACTTTCACCACCAATCTCATTTTACAAAGCATAGATCAATCAAATATTAATAAGCCCATAATCATTCCTCCTAATTAAGATCAATAAAATTCACAAACTCATTGGGTTCACAACCCTAGATCAGGGTTTAGCTATCCATAGCAAAAAAGAAGAGAAAAACATTGAATTAAGCATGACCACTTACTTAGCAATGAGAATGAGAAGAGAGGAAAAACGTGAATTGATCAATTAAACTTCAATGAATTACAATAGGTATCTTCAAAAGAAAGCAAAAACTAAGAAAACTAACTAAGAATATCCAAAACTATGCGGAACTCCTGAAAAAAGTGTCAAAAAAGACTATTTATACTAAACCCTAAAACCCTATTTAAATTCAAATTCTAAGGGCACAGATTACAGGGACGGATCGCACTTTGGAAAGATGGTCCGTCTCTTAAACCGTCGCTTGAAATGCATTCTGTCTAGATCCTTTCTGTCTTTTGATTGATGAACTGCATCTTGAATACACGGTCCGACATCCTTCCTCAATTGCTTCACTAGATGGATGAGGTTGGAACATACGGTTTATTTGACGGTCCACATCTTGAGCTGTCCTTTACAGACTACTTTGTGGTATTCTTTGGATCAACATGCGATTGGAAGTGCGGACCGTATCTTGGATGTGTGGTCCGTCTTTGACCTGTATCTGGTAGACAGCCTTCAATCTTGCAATCTCATCAACATCATCACCAGTGACCACAATATTCTTCAATAATTTTATGCCTCCTTTCATCAACTCATGAGATTCTTGAAACTTAGCAAAATAGTATTTTAAATTGACACTTAAAAACATGTAAAACTCAAGGAAATAAAGTACAAATGTGTCGTAAAGTCCTAATGCATCACTACACCAGATAAATACCATGATAATAGAATACATAATATTAATGAAGTAATGATCAATGGAGAATAGGATAAGGAAAGACTGGCAGAGACATTACCAAAGGAGGTTGTGAAACACATTGTAGATACTATACGACAACTGGACTTTGAAAAGGATAAGGACAGACCTTGGTGGTTGTTAGACACAAGGGGGGAATTTTTAGTGAAGTCTTCCTAGGACTATATTTAGACTCAAAGGGAAAAAGGTGGAGACCTACAACAACATGTGGATCAAAGGACTTCCTATTAAAATCTCCTTCTTTATGTGGAGATGTTACAAGTCCAAATTACCACTAGATGATGTGTTGAAGAGAATAAGTTACAACATGGTATCTAGATTCTAGTGTTGTTCAAATCCTAAGAAAGAGACAATCCATCATCCATTTATCACATCTATTTCAGCTAACAGGACTTGGACCTACTTTTGTTCTTTTGGAGGTATAAATATTGAAGGTTTAAACTTGTAATAGATCATACTGAAATAGTGGCAAGCATTGTGATAACTTAAACCAGTATTTTAAGCAGTCCCTGCTATTATCCTATGAGAACTATGGAAAAGGAGAAATGCAATAAAACACAGGGAGAGAAGATCAATAGGTAGAGTCACCTTCTAGGATCAAAGCTATAGCTATACTGTTTCTGTAACACTTTTTCTTGATGTGTCCTGGCCTTTTGCATAAGCCACATAACAAAGGTGACTTGTTAACCATAGAATTGTTACCACCTACAAAGTAATTTGTCTTGAAATTTCTTCGTTTTCGTGTAGTAGGTAGTAATGTGTGGGATTCCTTGCGTCAAGTCATTAAATATTCTTCTGAATTCGGTAAAAATTGTTTCCCTTTTGATTTGATCATAGCAATCCTCCATTTCTTTTCATAGCTTGATTCAATCATTCACATATTCTAACACTATCTCTAATTTCTCTAACCAGCGAATGAAGAATCCACGATGTCACATTGTTATCACATGTTTCCCACTATCAAATTGTGGAGAATTCGTTGCTGACCTCTTACAATCTCCATTGATAATACCTAGTTTGTTCTTCACTGAAAGAGAAAACATGATTGTTTTTTTCTCCGGGATCGATATCCAACTTCATCAAAGAGTACTATTACGAGTATCGTGTTGAAACTGTCTGAAGTATGTACATATAATGGACTAATTGTATCAGTAACGATGGCTCATTTTGAGCGATCACCATAGTAAAATGCTCAATATACCGATTTTTGAAGAGAAGAAATTGATCAAAGCTCAATCTTTGTTGTTATGTAGAGAAACTCACTGCACACGTCGATCAATTTAGATCTCACGAAAACGTGAATATAATTGAAAAAAGAGAAAGTGAAACACGACTTACCCAGTTATGAAGCTCTAATGGTGGATTCGAGAATTTTCTCTGATAGAAAAGATGAGAAGAGGAAGAAAAAAAGGAGGCAGAGGAAACTTGGTATTGAATCAATTGAATTGCTCAACTGAAAATATGAATTGTACAAGTTATTTATGAACTCTTTAATCGTGTCAATTGTCAAACAACAACGGACCCAAGATTTGAAGACGTGGGACACCATTCAACACAGATGCATGTTAGATGAAGCAATGTCACGTGAAAGCAACATCACTTCATTTGAAAAATTTATTAAACATACATAAAACTAATGTACTAATAGATAAATATGAATTAAATAACTTTACTTGATAAAACTTTTTCTATGAACTGATGGTTGTGAGCACTACTTTGCACCATGAGGTCGCCTGTTCGAAATTTATTACCACCATGTTTATGTGCGCGCCCTCAATTTGCTCATGTATTTTAGGGTGCCTAATAAAATATATGTTCATTTTTCAAGATATATATATATATATATATATACAAAATTTTCTGGATCTGGAAGTTAAACGGGGTACGTGACCCCCTCCCCACCACGTAAATTCGCCTTTGTTGTCAAGTATAATCAAATTAAGAATGCACTAATTACACTAACTGCCCTGTTTAATATCTAAGTTACCAGCTAACTAACTCGGTAAATACAATACTCATGGTATCATATTAAATTCGACATATTCCTGGTCTTCTGGCAGAAACACAAATGCCGTAGGTACGAAGGCACTGATAAGAAGAGCTACAGAAGAGTACTAAATAACAACACCAGTTATATGTATCACACAATTAGCCCCTGCCAATGAATCATTTGATAGCAGCAGGAATTTCGATATCAAAAAGTTAAATGATACAACAAATCAGGATAACAGCTCTCGTGATGGTGGATGACATAACCCAAAATGGTAAGATTACCAGCTAATGAACAAAGGAAGCAGACTAAACACACTTGAGAAAGACCAAGTTCTTGTGGATAAAGTTAACTGACAGAAACATGGAGTTTAAGAATCTGGAACGGCTGCAGCTGGACGTTTCATCGAGGCAGACTTGATCAAATGATTGTAGCTACCTTTCTCCTTGAAAAGCTGTGAAAAATGAGGTTTGCAGTATAAAATCCCATCTAGGGCTGCATAATTGGAAGGAGATAAAGAGCATCCACCATGAGAACACTTGAAACATGTCTTATGATAACTTTGATTCTCCACTGTCACCTAAAATTTTATGCAACCAACACATAGATTAATTCCAGAATTCATACTGTTGCAAGAGTAGAGCTTGCAGTTAACTACTTCAAATTTGATCTGAAAAAGAAAGACAATTGTAGAAACTATCCAAATTGAGAACAAAAGGTGCCACCTATAGTAGACATTGGATAACCGCCCAATGTTTCATTTCTAGAAACAGTAGACTGGATCAGGTATTGCGAACGATTTAAAATGAAGACACGAATGCTAAACTCAGAATCTGTGGGCTGTAATCAGGTGACCAATGTATTGTTCACTTTGACAACTTCTAGCAGTACAGATGGTGACAATCAGATACCGTCTCCAAGAAGACAAGAAGATAAATCACAAATCAAGAGAAATAACTTCTTGCTGGGACAAGATACTGTGTGGAAGCTTTAGTTAGCTCCACTCTTTTTCATGTGCCATATCACAAGTAATCCAAAGACTGGCTCTTCATACAAATTAAATATTTGAACTGCCTCACAGCTCCAAAAGTGGACATTCACCATTGTGTGGCTACTGAGAATTACCTAAGATATATGGTAGCAATATAACTCGTAATCCACCTCATAATTTCAGAGTTACCATTCACTAGAATGTGAAAAAATGGAAAAGATTGGAAGAGTACTAGATGACAACGACGGTAGGGGGAGTAAGATACAAATGCTCAACATCACCAATATGCAAAGCAAGCCAGTTTCAACAACTATGTGAACTATTCATAGTCAATTGGCGAGTGAATAACAGACCTTTCTGGAATTCAGTTGTTAAGACAACTTTATACCTTCTGCAAAATCAATCCTACTGTGATAACCAGCAGATGTGAAATACATACCACAAAATGACAAGCTCCTGAATTTCTCAACAGTATTATCATTTATACATATATATCACCAGAATGCATAAAAATTATTGAGTGAGCAAATGTATGTTTGTGGCACAAGCAAGTTCAACCATTTTATGTATTTTACCTGTCGTACTCTCCTTTATATCATCTTAATTCATACTTAACCATCACGCAGCAAGATGGTCACGTTTAATAATTTAAAAGTAAAAGGTAGTCCCGCTCTCTAAATGGACACCTTGCTTGTGCAATTAGCCAACTGTGCTTTCAAGCGCCACTAAAAATCAGTAACATTCTGATGGAGGTTTAGTGGAGCACTGAATCCACATCAGGAAATTGATGACACCATTGCCACACACAAATCTAACTCATTGACACATCAAATTAGCAAAACAGGCAACCACCTCTTCCCAATTGAAGGTCCAGAAAAGGATTTACAGGAAAAGGAAGAATGAAACAGTTTATTTCTCAGTAAAAACATGAGATATGGTAAGACAATGTTGTACCTTCTCAAGTGGGTAAGCTGTTTTACCACAAGTAGCACACTTTTCCTGCGTGCCAGAAAACATGCTGGCAGCTTTACTAGGCGACCTTGTCTGGATACCAAAACAAGAAAGGAGAGAGCATGAGATATGGTTTGTTCTTTTTCAATTTGTTAGTTTTGCACAAGTAGATGCAAAGAAAATTTACCAGCTCAGGAGTTAACTTCTCAGCTGACTTGGCAGCTGTGAAAGTAGAAACATGTTGATTTATTATACATCAGTTATAACTTGGAGAAAGAATTAACTAAGCAAGAATATATAGACCTACGTGATTGAAAGTTCTTGTTGAAGTTGCCAGACTCCTTGAAGAGCTGCTCAAAATGGGGCTTGCAATACAGAACACCTTCCATTGAGGAGTAACTGCTCAGCTAACAAAAGTTCACAAACACATAACATCAGCCCCATGAATCTAAACACTATTATACTTTTCATAGTGAGATTATTCAAATCTTGGGGACAATTTTCTTAATTGAAGGAAAATATTTTCATTCATAAATCTTTAAATGTTCTCTACGTTCTCCATCTTTTTCTCACAATATGAAAATAGCTAGCAACACCCTATTTATAATTGTATGAAACCTACTTTAACTCAAAATATGAATATGAATTTGACTATAAACCCCAACTAGATATGAATTAAATAAATACCAAATTGTAAACAAATTTGGTTTCCCACAACTTTGAATTATTCTTCCAGCATTCTCTCGTAATTCAAAATTGTATGCTCCTACCTTTTTGTTGTTGTTGTATTGGAGCACTTCTTTCCGACTTTCAAATTTTTTTGTATGTTGGAGCACTTCTCTCCAACTTTCATTTATTGATGCACTTCTCATTAGCCGTCAATTGTTGAAGCACTTCTCTTCAATCATCAATTGTTGGAGCACTTCTCTCCAACTTTCAAATTTTTTATTGATTCACTTGTAATCAACTTTTAATTTTCTTTTATGTCAACTACTTATTTATATCTTTTAGAGAAGGAATTCTTCCACTTGTGTCATATTTGTTTGCACCTTTTTAAACTTGCAATATTTTCGTGAGTCCTTCTCAGCATATTTTCGTTAGTTCTTCTCAACATGAATAAGAGACTCAAGAACCTCCAACATCTTAGTGTCAACGAATCACAATATGTCTCGGCATTTCTGAGGAGGATGACCAAATGTTCCTTTTCCTTCTAGCGGAAGCAAGATTCTCACTGATCCTTTAAGTAGTCTCCAAATCCTCTGCTTCACAAGCTTCATGCAACTTCTTCTCCAACTCCCTGTGTGGGTAGATGGCCCGTTGAATTCTTCTGCAACTTTGTTTCTCCTACAGATAGATTCTTTCGGCGATGCAGAGACAGACATTACCGCCTCCCAGGCTAACTTAAGCTTGTCAGTAATGCTGGCCCTGATTCGCTCGAATTTCAAATTTACTGGGTTTGCATTAAAATTTTTGGCAGCATCCTCTCAGCATGATTTTTTTTTTCATGCATACATCGTTGACCAAATTTTTGCTAACATAATCATTGGTCATCGTTCAGACGTGCGACACATATTGGCTAGCGCCCACGCCAACATTAGAAGCTATTTGATTCTCTATCAAGATCATAGAGACCTTGATACCAATTTAAACGAAAATACTTTCATTCATAAACTCAAAAATCTTTGAATACTCTCTACAATATCTACTTTTTTTTCTCACAATATGAAAATAGCTAGCAGCACCCTTATTTATAATACTACGGAACCTACTTTAACTCAAAATATAAAAAATCTATTCCAGAACCTTAACTAGATATGAATTAAATAAATACCAAAATCTAAGCAAATATGATTTCATACAACTTTGAATTATTCTTTCAAACATTAATGCTTCGCCTCTACAATTGCTAAGTCAATCAACCAATATGCAGCATGACCCAACATAGAGAAAGTTTTACTTTTAGGACGGTGTTTGTCAAGTTTACCCTTTTTCAAATTTTACAACTTTAAGACTAGAAATTGATGCTGCAGTACAGAGGAAAAGCGAAAACAAAGATTGTAGTGTATATAAGGGCACCTTAAGTGTTCCTTTGCAATGGCTACATTTGAAGCAAGACTTGTGATAATTAATCCCATCAGCTGACAATAGCTCCACCGGGTAAACCGTCTTCTCGCAGGCCTTGCATTTCTGTTGTGTCCCGATAAAAGACATGGTTGCTCTAGATCTTCCTTCTTCCAACCTCTGTGGATGGTAAAAAAAAAAAAAAAAATAAAACACTCACTTTGCAATCAATTTCAAGAATATACACCGATCTGGTGAGAAAACAATCGGCTACCCCCTTCAAATCGCCAAATAAATTTTTTCTTATACATACCTTGCAGTTGTTGATCTACAAGCCTGTCAAAACAAAAACAAATTTTATGTACTGATCAAAGTCAAGTTGTGGCTACTAAATGGAGAGGACTAAAATTCTACTATGTATAATGAAA
>JACEIK010000205.1:215183-225974 GCA_018107945.1 Datura stramonium | reverse complement strand
TTAATCTTAATGAAAATAAATAAGGTCTAAAAGACCCAATAAGAAAAAGTCCCTCTAGGAGTGGAAAGCTAAGTACAAGCTTTCCGTTTTAATAGTGGATAATACATTGTCTTTCTAGCAAAAGACAATCACCAATTATTGTAACAACTCTTGCAACGAGAGTTTTCAATCCGAGGCAGGTGAGGAGACAAATGACGAAGTTGAAAATTTCAAAAAAATTCTCAAGGAGTCTTGAATCCTGGTTGGTACGACATAGCATTTAAGATAGGAAATTTCATTAAATGCTCCAAAAGAATGGTACCGCCTACTCTTTCAAGGCTAACAGAATCCACCTACCCATACTCGAAGGCACTGCGAGACAGTAAATGGCTATCTAAAGGCCAACAAGAAGCAGATGCGGAAAACATAAAGGGGAAAACAGTTGTTGTTGGTGCATCAGTTGGACAAGAGGATGGACTTCTGAATAGATGTCTGGTTGGGCACTTGGAAAAGGCCAGTAAAGAAAAGCCCGCGTTGATTGAGATTAGGAGGTGGTCAACATCGCTACGGAAGAAGGCCTTCGGAGTTTATATCTACGAGTTATACGGAGATATGTTCCTCTTCGAATTTCCCAATAGGTTTATGGCGGAACAAACACTGCAAGGACAATGGAAGTGGAGAAACATTGGGTTCAATCTAGAATGGTGGAACCCTGTGATAGGGTGTCTGTCAAACAACATGGTCACCAAAGAAACATGGATCAAAGTTGTGGAGATCCCTCTACATCTTTGGTCACACCATGTATTTGCAGAAATTGGACAACTCTATGGTGGACGGGTGGCTATGGAAGAAGAGACAGAGTTGAAAAATCATATGAAGTGGGCAAAAATTTTGGTTCCTAATGATGGAAGAAGAATACCAAAAGAGGTATTGATTTCGCGAGACGAAATGACGTACCATTTACTGATTTGGATTGAAAGCAAAGCAAGGTTGGAGATGTTATCGAAAAAGGATGCAAGAACCACCGGAGAAGAAAGAATCTTGGAGAAACCAGTACGTGCGAAGGACCAGAGGATATTACAGAGCAATCTCTGTGATCCAGTACAACAATCCATAATGTTTAGGGATTCTCATACACGTGACCACATGGGAGTAGTGCAGTCGACACTTGTAGACCTAAATGCCACAAAGTCACGTGAGAGTCACATGCCCCTTCTAATGAAGAGTTCAAATTTGGGCCAAGATAGGCCCAATTGCAAGAATTTAAACAAAAAGAACTCTGGGCCTGATTATGTTAGCTTAGTTATATTCAACAACATAAGTGACACAAACCAACTTTCTCCAAACAGAGGTTGCTTCTATGATGCTATGGAGCATCCCAGCTTGAAGTCAACCATGCAAAGATCAGAACAAGCAAATGAGAGGGAAATGGCTGTGGTGAATCCAAGGGAGGATTTGGCAGAAGAGTTTCTACAAATAAAGAGTCAGTAGCACAAGAAAATTCGTGTGGGGAAATTACAAGGGGGGATGAAGAAGACACATGCAAAACAACATACCATAGATCAGTTACCGCAATTGAGGAATGGGAAATCGAAGAGGCAAAACCTCTGTGCATTCAACAAGAACAACTGATTTATGGAGAAAGAAAAGGAGGCATCAAGATGGGTACAACAAAACATGATCAAATTGGGGAAATTACTAGGGGCAGATTTCCAAGGACACGAAGAGGAAGCCCTGGAACTTCTTCTACATGTAGACAGTTCCAAAAAAGCAAGGTATCAAGAAGTTGCAATGGTTTGTAAGAAGACAAGATTTAAACGCTCTAAAGAGCTAAAAAGTTTAGTGGCCTTTGATGTGAAATTCAAAAGTGGTGGGAGTAGGAATAAGGGGAAAACACTCTATCCATTACGTGATGCAATTCAAGCTTGTATCATGGAATGTAAGGGGATTGAATGGTAGGGAAAAACGAAGGGTGGTCAAGAACATCATGGGGGACTGGAAAGCCGACATCATTTGTTTACAGGAAAAGAAATTAGAGGGGGATCTTACAGGTTTGGTAATGGAATTATAGGGAGGCAGATGGATTAAAATGGCATGTTTGGAGGCAAGTGGAACTAGAGGTGGGATCATGATGTTGTGGGACAGTAGAATCTAGAAGGGCGAAATTTTAGAGACAGGTTCTTACACACTTACCTGTAAATTCGAAGCACAATTATAGGAATTTTCCTGCCATATAACAGGGGTGTATGCTCCTAATGGCTATGTGCGAAGAAGACTTGTATCGGAGGAGCTTGGTGCAATAAGGTGATTAATACAAGGACCATGGGCAGTATATGGGGATTTCAATGTGACCAGGTACGTCTCATAGAAAAGAAATGGTACTAGAAGAACAAAGGGAATGAGGGAGTTCTCTGATTTGATTGAAGACATGAATTTAATAGATCCCCAACTAGAGAATGCAAAATTCACTTGGTTTAAAGGGGATAACCAGAAGATAGCCTCAAGAATTGATAGAATTATGGTGTCTGAAGAATGGGATGACTCCTTCAGTAACTTGAAACAAGTCCCTCTATAGAGAATAATGTCACATCATACCCCAATTGCCCTTCAAGGCGGATCATGGAAGAAGAGCAAGAGTTACTTCAAGTTTGAAAATTGGTGGGTAGACACTAAAGGTTTTACTGATAAAGTAAAGGAATGGTGAGATTCTTTCAACTAGCATCCAAAGTAAAAGCCTTGAAAATTAAATTGAAGGAATGGAGCAAGTGTGAACATGGAAACTTGGGGCAACAGAGGAGGAATCTGCTATAGAAAATGGCCACTTTGGATACTTCTGTTGTTGATAGAGGGCTAATAGAAGAGGAAGCTGTAAAAAAGGCAACTTTGCTCATGAAACTTGAGGAGTTAATTAAGAATGAAGAGATCTCATGGAGACAAAAATCCAGATCCTTATATGACTAAAAGAAGGGGACAAGAATACCAAATTCTGCCACAAGATGGCAAATGCTCACAAGAGATATCACAACATTGACCAATTGCTAATTCAGGGGAATTTAGTCCAAGAACCAGAAAGGATATAAGGGGATATAGTAAAGTTCTATTAGAAGTTGTATTCAGAGAATATCTAATGGAGACCTACCTGCAACTAGACAAACTGTCCAAGGCTCACAATGGAGGAAATGGAATTTTTAGAAGGGAAATTTGAAGTGGAAGAAGTGCTGAATTGTCTAAAATAGTGTGCAATAGATAAAGCACCAGGTCTTGATGGGTTCACAATGGGGTTCTATATCAAATGATGGGAAGTGGTGAAATATGATATAATAAAGACTTTGTAGTACTTCTATGAACAAGGAAGGTTTGAAAAAAGCTCAATGCCACATTTATAGCTCTTATCCAAAGAAGAAAGGTGCAAAAGTGTTGAGAGATTTCAGATCTATCAATTTGATAGGTAGTATCTACAAATTAATCTCAAAAGTGCTTACTGAAAGACTGAAAAGAGTAATGGATAGACTTGTGGACTCCAAACAATTGGCCTTCATAAAAGGTAGACAAATCATGTATGTTGTATTCATAGCCAATGAAGTTGTGGACTCCAGATTAAACATAAAGAAACTAGGAATCTTGCAAACTAGACATTAAGAAAACATATGACCATGTCACTTGGAGCTTTCTATGTGTGTGTTGGATAATATGGGATTTGGTCACGCGTGGAAGAAGTGGATTAAATATTACATATCAACAGTGAGTTTGTCTGTATTGGTCAGTGGCTCACAAGCAGGTTATTTTAATTCACAAAGGGGACTTAGACAGGGTGATCCACTGTCAACTTTTCTATTCCTATTAGTTACAAAGGGACTCAACAATATGATCAAAAATGCAAACAGGGAAGAATGGTTAAGGGGCTTTGAGGTTGCTAGAGCTGGTAGGGAGAGTCTGGAGATAATTCACCTACAATACGTAGATGAAACTCTTATTTTCTGTCATGCTGAAGAGGAGCACATCAAAATATTGAGATTGATCTTGGTAATTTTCGAAGGAGTGTCTGGATCACATGTCAAGGAAAAGCTTCTTATACCCAGTCAATGATGTGTCAAACATGAAAGTACTAAAGTCAATTTTAGGGGGTGAAGTTGGTGCTTTACCAACCACCTACCTGGGACTGCCTTTGGGGGCTAAATCTAAGTCTATGGAAATATGAAATAGTGTGATTGAGAAATGCAAAAAGAAGTTAGCAAGGTGGAAGTCTCAGTATCTTTCCTTAGGCGGTAGATTGACTTTAATCAACTCAGTTCTTGATGCACTTCCAACATATATGATGTCCTTACTCCCTATCTCAACGGGGATCATCAATAGGTTTGATAGCATCAGAAGGAAATTTTGTGGCAAGGGAACAAAGAGAGGAAGGGTTTCCGCCTACTCAAATGGAAGGCATTGATGCTTGAGAAGAGATTTGGAGGATTGGGGAACAAGAATCTAAAAAACCAAAGTAAGTTACTCAGGATGAAGCGGCTCTAGAAATATTCTAATGACAATCCAAATTTATGGGGCAAAGTCATCAAAGCTAAATATGAGGAGAGGGGTAATTGGATGACAAAGGAGGTCAACATACCTTATGGAGTTAGCTTGTGGAAATCCATCAGAATTCTGTGAGATGAATTCAAAACCATCATCAAGATTAAAGTTGCAAGTGGAGAAAAAACAGCTTTATGGAAGGATGATTGGCATGTGGCAGGTAACATGGAAAGACTTTCTAGATATACACGGTTTAGCTCTTCATCAGCAAAGTACTATAGCCGAGCAGTGGACACCACAAGGATGGAATTTTGTGTTTAGGAGACATCTCAATGACTGGGAAATTCAAAGAGTGGCTGAAATTTTCAGCATCATTTATCAGTTCAATGGTCTGGAGGAAGGAAAAGACACCTTACAGCGGCACAGAGATGGGAAAGGGAACTTCAAAGTGAATGCAGCATACAGGAAGTTGAATCAATCAAATCAGCTGCCACACAATTGGCCCTGAAAACACATTTGGAAAGCCAAAATACCACACAAAGTGGCTTGCTTTGTATGGTCGTTGGCCAAAGAAGTTGTGCTAACACAGAATAATCTGATGAAGAGGGGGATGCAATTATGTTCTAGATGTTTCTATTGTGGGGAAACTACAAAGGCTATTAATCATCTTCCACGGTAAAGTCACAGGTCAATTATGGAGAATATTCCTAAATCTCAAAAACATATCATGGTCTATGCCGGGCAATATCATAGATGCACTACACAGGTGGGAGGAAGCAGGAGTACAGGCTAAGAACAGAAACAACTGGAGAATAGTACCTGCAAGCATATGGTGGACAATCTGGAAGGAAAAGAATCTCAGATGTTTTGAGAATGTAGAGAATAGTATTTAGCAAGTCAAATTGAATTGTATCTTGACATTATGTTTTTGGTGTAACCAGATATATTCTAATGACACTATCTCCGTCATTGATGTTTTAGATTAATTATTGTTTTCATAATTACAGAAATAGACACAGATACCAATTTCAAAAATTTAACCCCAGTATGTAGCATTGAACAACTTTTTGACTTTGTTGGCTTCCTAGTGCTAGTTTGATATGTTGTAAAGGAGCTAACGACTTTTGCTTATGCTCTCTATGAGCCCTTTCGTTTATTTGTAATTCTGCATCTACTTTATGCTTCTTAATGAAATATTTTATTTCATCAAAAAAAAAAATCTAAAGTTTTCTTTACTCTAAATTTAACCCACTCTTATTTACATATAATAGTGGCGAAATTGGGGAAGTTTTGGCACAACGGTCGAGTAGTTCCAATGTGACCTATTGGCGGTGGGTTTGATACAAGGAAACACTCTTTGCAAAATGAAAGGCAAAGCTATCGCAATATATGCCCTTTCTCTTCCCTATCACTATAGAGTCGCTATAATAATATGACACTTGGGTCTAACTCAACCTCAAAAACTAGCTCAAGAGGGGAGGACTTTCAAATCCATACAAGTGGACCACTAGTCTATTCCCCAACTGATGTGGGATTCTGACCCAATCTAACACCTTTTTCACGCCCAGGCCCAGCTAGAGCATAGACCGGGAGCCCAAACAAAAATGGACCTAGCTTTGATACTATGTAAAGATATGGCACCTGGGCCTAACTCAACCTCTAAAACTAGCTCAAGAGAGGATTGCCCAAATTCCTATAAGCAGACCACAAGTCCATTTTGATGGTCCATATATAAGATATTAAATTGATAAGAACAAATACTACAGTTGACCTTAGCTAAAAGGCCGAGAAAGGTAGAGCACCTAGGCCTAACTCAACCTTAAAAACTAGCTTAAGTGGGGAGGACTGTCCAAGTCCATATAAGTAGGCCACCAGTCCATTCCACAACCGAAGTGGAGACTCTAACCCACTCTAATACTCCCCTTCATGCCCAGGCCCAACGCAAGCGTGGACGGGGAGCTCAAACAGGAATGGACCTTGCTCTTATACCATGTAAAGATATGACATTTAGGCCTAATTCAACCTCAAAAGCTAGCTTAAAAGGGAAGGACTGGCCAAGTCCATATATGAAAACCACAGATCCATTTCAATGGCCCACATATCAGATATTAAATTAATAATAACAGATACTACACTTGATCTTAGCCAAAAGGCCGAGAAAGGTATGGCACCTAGGCCTAAATCACTCAACTCCAAAAGCTAGTTCAAGAGGGGAGGACTGCACAGGCCCATATAAGCAGACCACCAATCCATTCCCAACCAATGTAATATTCTAACCCACTCTAACGCCCCCTTCACACTCAGGCCCAACTGGAGCATGGACTAGAAGCTCAAACATGGATGTACCGGGCTCTGATACCATGTAAGGATATGACACCTAAACCTAACTCAATCTCAAAAGCTAACTCAAGAAGGGACGACTTCCCAAGTCTATATAAGCAGACCACAAGTCCATTCCCCAATTGATGTAGGACTCTAACCCACTCTAACAGTCACAAAGCATTTGACTCACTATGTGAGCCCTTCAGCTTAAATATATTATAACTCCAAATCTTAGCTTTATGTTGGTGTCCTCAACAAATAAAACACTTAAATTGGATTGGAGCGAGTAGTATTTAATAGTAGTGAGTCAATTTAAATTGATTTATATAGTTGTTCTATATAATTCCTCAAAACCAAATACATAACTATATCAGATTTAGGATTTCAAAGGACTATTGAGGACACTAACGAAAAAAATACCCGCCACCAACTAGTTGGGGATTGAGATGTAGTTGTTTGCTGATTAAATTTAGGAAGATGTTGATGAATTCTAGTTTTAATTGCGCACTTTATCCAATAAAAACAAACATAAAAGAAGAGATTATTAATAGGACTATAATATTTATCTGAAGCATTATCTTGCATTAATACAACACAAAGTTCAAAGATAATTTCTTTGGGACCTACTTGTTTTATCAATTCCTTTAACCAAACAAAGAGTCTGAGTTACTGAGAAGAATTGAAATGTCAAAAGAGATATATCACATAGTAAAGGATTAAATACATGCTAGATCACCTGTAGCTATCCAAAATGACATCCCAAGCACATACGATTTTCCAAAATAACAACCCAAGTATTCTAATACCGACACAACAAGGAATTTCTAATATTAGTCAATCAAGACTTCACTTATTAAAGATAATAACATCAACTACATCCTAAACTAAAACCAACACCAAAAAGTCCATTAAAAGCAGTAACAACTCAAATAAAAATGTTGCTAATGTTTTCTCATGAGTATTTGAAATGAAATATATTACCCCCTTTGCCCATGAATGTCCTGCTAAGTATTAGGGTGAATGTTAAATCTGTAGGTTATGCAATTAGTAGGTGTGGAAATATCTGAAGACCATGGTTCCTTGCCTTTTAAGGATCAGAATAGAAGAATTAAGTAGATTGAGAAGGTCAAAACTTGGGTCTAGTTACTCCTAGTGTCTGATACATAGTTTCCTTTATGGAGGGTTGTAATATACCTTCTTATTAGACCTATCATCTTCCTTTGACATACACAAATCTTTATCAATTGGGTCTGCGTTTCATCCATTCCCTGGTGAGTGTTGTTTCAATGACATGTTAATGACAATGCTTCTGAGACGAATTACATAACCTTGACTCAATCCCACACAAGTTACAACAGTTACAACGTCTCCACTGTAATCCCACAAGTGGGGTCTGGGGAGGGTAGGACGTACGCAAACCTTACCTGATTAAAGAAAATAGATTGGGCCAATTTCTCCAAAAGGACAATTAGATACATCATTTACATACCCTTGCTTGTTGTCTGATGTTGAAGCTCTACTTGTTCTATTTTCCTTCTTTGGTTTTGGATTTATGTTTATGATTGGATTTGGCATAACATTTCCCTGCTGGAATCAAAAGAAAATATAAGGGATTGTCATTTGCTCAAAAAACTTTTGAAGGCCGGTAAATATGTCCTTTCCTGTGGAACGATGGGTGTTGTTGGTGTAGCTGTCACTTGACATATACACAAAGGCATCCCACATTTGCATTCTGGAATGCCTGCAGCAGGAGTCTGCATCACAGTGTCTTCAGTTTTGATATCTGCAACGGCACCGACATCTAAAGTTGAAAATGAATCTTTCAGGGCATTGACTTCATTTGCAGAAGCTATCACGCCATCTCCAATGGATCTACTAAGATTCAGATTAGTAATAAGATGAAAGACTTTTAAGAGTCCTCAAAAAGAATTAAAGATAGTAATTAGCAATTCTATTAAATAATGTATAAATTGGAAAAAAAAAAAAAAAGCACACTGTATATAGGCAGATAATTTTCTCTTCAGACTATCAACAACAGATATATCAGAATAGCCTTTCAATCTCATCAAATATCTTTAGGGAGGTATAAATGAATCAATCTATAGCCTTACACCTCAAAGATGACAGAATTATTCCCTTCCAACATATCGCAGTACTGAAATATGATGATCCTTGGATCAATGAATACACCAAATAGAGCCAAGATGGGATATTTTCCAAAACTTTCCCAATTCTGTTAAGTCCTGAGTCCAAGTGCTCGACACAGATGGTATCACAAGCAAATCTTCAGATGATTTCTAACTCCTTTCTTTCTTTGACAAATAAGAGCAGATGCTACTGTTTCTAGCTTTTATTCTCACAAATGAGGCACCAAGAAGGGCTTCAACATTTTTAAGTGTTTTTATTTATTATGTTTTTAGTTTTGAGAATAGTGTTTATTTAATAAAGTGTTTTTTTCTGCTTAAGCGTGGCAGATTTCTAGTCTTTCATGTACTAGACACCAATCTCCCACGAGCTAATGTGAGTACAATATTGCTTCCTAGATAAAAGATTCTTAATGATTGAAAAATTGGAGGATATGATTGAATTGGGTGAGAGAAGATGGAATTCCAGGAATAAATTCCTCATAGCTCTACAACAGCATCTCTGACTTCCAAAATTTGGGCAAATAAAAAAAAACTGCCGTCAATATTGAGTAAGTATAAGACATCACATTGATCATAATGGCAGAAATTTACCGAGAGGAGTTATTAAAACAATCTCCACAAACTCTAACACTTGAATGAAGACCAAATTGTGGTAAGGCCTGAAAAGATTTTGGGTTTAAGGAAAAGGTAAGCTAACAAAAAGCATAAAAGATGCTCAAGAAAAGGTGCATATTACAAATATAACTCACCATCTGATTTGCTGAATGTTCAGCACATAAAGTTCGGCCACAACATCTGCAATGGTGCTATAGAAGAGGATTAGACAGTTAGATTTTTTTATTTTTATTTTTTGGATTGGAAAGTAATCACAACATATGGAACTAATTTAAAATAATAGCAGAAACCTTGCTCAGTCCTCCCTGCAGGTTAATTGGGCAGGTGATAAGGAAAGGGCTCAACCATAGGGATGACAGGAGTTAAAAAAGAAATTATTAGGCCTAAAAGAAACAGAAAGACAGGTATATGATTTCTCCATCCAAACTTTCATACAAAAAAATTGAACTTAGGCAATGAAAAAAAAGAAAAAACATAAAAAAAATAAAAAAAATAAAAAAAATAAAAAAATTTTTTTAATTTTTTTATATATATATATATAACAATAACAAACAGAGAACTTATATGCAAATATATATGCAATATATTTTAAATCCTGTGATTTCAGAAGCTATGTTCATGCATGATATCACAAGGGAAACAGCATATCGTCAAGTCGCAAATATTAGGGGATTGTCGCTAATGTTGCAGGCAATGAAACCACTAACTATGCAGCTGTAGGCAGAGATATGTCACAGCATCCATGGCGATTCTCTCTTTTCTTATTGTAGACTGGATTACCTTCTTCATTGGTAGCCTACTTATCTGCTAAGGCATGGAACTGAAAATAGGCGATATCAAGACATGGAAATGCAGTCTAATAGTTTGATCAGGATCTCATGGGTTTGGTGGAACATGAGCTTTTCATGTAGGTCCAACTTGTCAAATAACAAAAATCAACATGGCTACTTGTTATAGACTCGTGGGTAAGGTTTATGCAAGGTGGGGCTCTCAAGTTGAGAAAGATAGAAACGTCAAAGAGGATAAGTAGATCTGATGCAACAAGAGCATCACTAAGGGTGTGTTCAATATGGACGAAAATATTTTCTGAAAAATATTTTCTGATTTTCTCATATTCGATTGGTCCAAATTTTTTAATAACATTTTCACTAGGAAAACAAGTTCCTTATGAGGAAAATGACTTCCCTAGTAAAAGTAGGAAAACACAAGTTCTATA
>JACEIK010000205.1:191898-215066 GCA_018107945.1 Datura stramonium | reverse complement strand
CTAGATTATATAAATGCTTTTAGGATAATATATTTTGGTTACGTATCCAATACAAGAAAATAAGTAAGAAAGCCACTTATTTTCCTAGAAAACATTTTTCTTCACACTGAACACACCCTAAGTTAACTCGTCCAATTTCAAGGAACATTGTACTCTTAAGTTTGAGCCTCCACCGGGAAGTAATCCACTAGGTGATCTGGTTAACTTGAAGTAAATGGACTCAATTGAAGAATATCAGCACCAATTTCAAGAATGATTATCCAGGGCCAGCAAGTATGTTCATGTAGATGAGCAAGTTAGTCTCTTCACTGCCTGATAAATTCCATTCAGCTTGATGTGATGTTGAGATGCAAAGTTGACCAGATATGGTTCGTGCGATGAATATAGCTTCAAGCATTTGAGAAGAAACAGAAGATAATGCGAGCAACGTCTTCTCGAAGGGAGACCTACGAGGGACTAAAAGCTATTTAAACACTATAACTTAATTCCAACTGCTAAGGGTAGCAATGCACCAAGATGGGATTAGTAAACCAAAGTTGGTAAGTTCATCTGCTCCTTTATAAAAAGAAATTGGCAAGGGTTGAAATGGTGGAGGAAAGGGCAAAGGGATTATGTTATAATTGTGATGAACTGTATTCGATTGGGCATCAATGTAAGAAGTTGTTTTGGCTGGAACTAGCTGAAATAGATGATGGAAATCCTGACCATAATTATGTGCAAGAACCTATAATTTCCTTGCATGACATCACAGGACAGAAGAGCACAAGAACAACGCAGGTACGGGAACTAATGAAGGGTCAAGCATTATGGAGCTTGGTTGATTCGGGCAGCACACGGAATTTCATAAATTACATAGCAGCCCAACACTTGGGGATGCAAGTACATCCGGGGATAAGTACCAATGTTTCAATTGCTAATGGAGAAAAAGTTTACAGAGAGATAACTTGCCTTGCAGTGTCTTTTTATATTGATACTCATATTTTAAAAGTTGACTTCTTTGTTATTCCATTAGACGCCTTTGACATTGCTCTGGGGGTAATATGGTTACAAACGTTGCCCCATTATCTGGGACTTCGTTTCACACACAATGATTTTTTTATAAAAAATAATATAAAATTGGTAATTTGTGTTACTCAGCATTAAGAGGTAGCCGGCCACCTCCAAAAAATTGTCAGCAAGAGCCTAAGGGCTCAAAGTAAGCTAATCACAGGGATCCTATAAAGTCTACCAACTGAACTACATTTTCTATATTTTCTTCTTTACACCCAAAATGAGAATTTGCAATCATTTTACTTTAATATTCTCTATAGAGTTAAATCTATCCTCAAAACATCTACCATTTCTTTCCTCCCAAACTGTCCACCAGATGCATTAAGGAATTACTCTCCACCATCTCTTTTGAGACTTGCTACCCCCTCTCTTGATTCGGCAACTAAGAAGTTCTAATGTGTGCTTCGGCATGATCCATCTTATTCTTGTAAGGCTGAAAAAAAGGTATCACAGTTGAGCAGTCATTTGACAGTGTAGGAATAGATGACTGTTATTCTCATTACGAAGGGAACAGCTTGAAACTCTCTGAACATTTCTCCTTTACAAAGCTTCACGTGTTAGGTAGGCTCTTCTAATCACTAGCCAAGTGAAGCATTATATTTTAGTTGGGGCCAAACATTTCCACACCTTTGTCCATGGGCATGTATTGCCTCCATGTTGACCTATGATTTGCTGCTTGTACATCTTGTTCACAGAGAATGCCCCCTCAGTATTATATCTCCACCTGAGAAAATCTGGAAATAAGGACAAACCTTTAAACTTGTCAATTTTGTTCAGCAGGGTGACCACCCTATCAATCTCCCAATTATTTAGGTTCCTTCTGAAGTGTATATGACTATATTCCACCCTTGGGGGTCCAAGACTTTGCCACAATAGCTTCAGAACTGCTACATATGGAGAATAAATCAGGAAATATATCCATTAGAGACATCTGTCTTTGCCAAGCCTCCTTCCAGAAAAGGATCTTTGTGCTATCACCTACTTTATAGATTGCCTGGCTGCTAAGTTTGATCTACATATTTCAGATTGTTCTCCATACAGAGACACTAAAAGTACTGACCACCTCACTTGTGCACCATTGACTTGTCTGACCATTTTTGTTCCTGGTCTCTCATTTCTGTATTTCTTTTTTCAAACTGCTTGGAAATACTTTATTTAAGCCGAGGGTCTATCGGAAACAACATCTCTATCTCTATGAGGTAGGGGTAAGATCTACGCACGCTCTTTCCCTAGACCTCACTTGCGGAATTACACTAGGTATGTTGTTGAAGGATTCGACCTCTAGATCCGCATTCATATCGAACATCCGCACCCCAGTCCGAGCAACTTAGGTCTTATTAGGAGTTATTGATGCAATGTTGAAGTTGAGAGTTGGCTCGAATAGTTACTAAGTGGTGGAATTGATTGCAGAATTAGTTAGGTAGCTCGAATTCAACAGTAAGTTAATAATGTTCACTATTAGTTAGTCCAATTAGTTCACAAGTTAGTTACAAGATTAATGATTAATTCTTAGTTCATTCATTCATTTCGATAATGTACAAGTACAGCTTGTAATTGTACATTTGAGCTCATTTAATGAAATATAACCTCTCCCTTTTTTCTATATTCTTCTCTCAACTAACATCTCTGATTCCCCTGAGTTAGTTCCCATCTTCCTAGAGTCTTCTCTCTTGGATTAACTACTTCCACTTGAGTCTTCTTGCGGCATCACAGTTGCAGTTGTTGTCGTAGAAGATACATAAAGCCCTTTGAAACTCTTTATCCGCCTTAGACCTTCATTTTCTACATTCTAAGGTAATTACTCCCCACCTAACAATAACAATCTTAACCTCGAAAACTTCAACTAACCAATGAGATTCAATGTCCCCAAAAAAGCTAGCGTTTTGTTGGAGAACTACAGTTTCACTTCAATGCTAGCCTTTTCATAACCCATTTATCTTGCCTTTTGAACTCTAATACAAGAATGAGAAGACATAATTCAATTACACGTTCCCTTTTTTATGATGTGGAGTTGATTCCTATACGGTAACTCAACTTTGGGTAATTGGCATCAAATTCATCTATCTCTTTTCTTTCTTTTTTTGCCTTCCAAAAGTCATTTTACTTTATCTTCTTTATCAAATTAGCTTCAAGGGTCATTTTCACCGGGTTTTTTGTATTTTCCGGTGAGATTTAATAACATGACAAATTTAATTTTATGAAAAATAGTTAAAATACAAATCAAGAACCTTGACCAATTTAGAACCCAATCGATACCTGACCCAAGCCCATCCTGTTTTATTCTTAAAAAATTGATCACTTCGGCAACAATGGTTGTTCTCCAAGTAGATTCAGTTCCATAATTGCTTCTTCTTCTTCTTGTTGCTGCTCCATCACTGATGACTGTTGTTTGCACATTTGATTGCTCATCAACTTCACATCATCAATTCCAATTAAGTCAACGGGAGAAGTCATCACTTAAAAGAGTTAATGGTGTTGCAATTTATGGAGTACTGGTGTACTAACTACTAATCTAGCTAGACTTCAAGATTTTGATTTATACTTTTCTTGGACTGATAATCATTGGTAAAATTAAGAATGTAATGCTCACTAGACATTAAGGCTCACTAGACAATACAAAATATGTTGAATGACCATTGAAGCTAATTGGGTAAAGGAAAGTGACTTTTGGAAGAGCAAAAAGAAGATAGATGACTTTGATGGCCAAATAGCCCAAGTTGAGTGATCATCTGAGCAATCAACCCTTATGGCGTACAGCAGCTTAATATCCGTGCCCTAAACTAATTGTAATAGTTAAGAGTGCAGTCCCAACTTCCCTGCAATTGTCCTTCTCAACCTTCTCCTTGTTCATCCATCCTTTCTTCTTGGTCGGGAAACAATTCAAATGCTTTTTGACAACCTGATTACTGGTAAATTAGGTACATTACAGAACTTTTCCGTGAAAGATAACTGTACAAATCAATAATTATGAGTTTCCAGACGATCTTTCCTTTAACCTATTCATCATTCATTACACAGCGTCAGAAGCTGAAGAAGAAGCTCTTATTGCTGAAAAGGCGACAACTCAGCTTTTTTGCCAAATAATTCCACCACAATTGAAAGGTGAGAAATGAACATATCAAAAACATGGAACATCGACTGAAAATTAATCTACTATACAGAAATCAACGTACGAAAATTTCAAAATCTTGAGTCATCAGATCAAACTGTTGTGACAGAGAAATGACCAGATGAAAATGTCAGAAAGAATCTAAAAGAGTACCCGTCGCCGGAAAGTGTTGAAGCTGCAATTGCAGATATCACAACGGGAAGCTTCCTGGAATGGCGGTGGTTCCGACGACATCCTCCGATCTCTCTCACTGGCTCGCTCGATTCACTGCAATTCCTAATATTTTCTCCCCCCTCTTCCAGATTACCTCTTTTGTGTTTATTTTATTTTTACTACCTACTATTCTTTACAAAATTGAGTCATCTACATAGGCTGATCCAAATAGCTCTAAGTAGTTTTTTAATGATTTGGATAAGATAATAAAGAATTTTTAAATATTTATTTTTAAGCTAAAAAAATAAAAATAAGATAAAAATTGTAAATTAGAAATTCTAACTTATGATTTTTGGCTTATAATTCATAAGTTATAAGCCTATCCAAACCGGCGCTAAGATAAGTTCAAAATTTTTGAATTTTAGGTATGTTTGGGATAGGGGGTGTTTTTTAAAATTTTCCATGTTTGGTTAGTTAAAATTTTTAAAAAAAATATTTTCACAAAACAAATTCCATAAAAATAAGAAAAATAACTTCTTTGGTGAAACAGATTTTGCATACATACTACTCACCAAAACCAGAATTATACTAGATTTGTTGTTGTTGTTTAGTCGATCAAATTTTTTGAAAAATATTTTCTATAGCAAAGTAAGTTCCTTAAAAACAAGAAAAATAATTTCTTTGATGAAAGTAGTGAAAAGTTTCATAAGTGACATTAGTATTAACCCCGGAAGTGCCTAAGAGTAGACCTGAGAGTTAAAAGTTGAAAACTGCTGAAACTGGAAAAATATCATAGAACGGGCGACGTAACAACTCGTGGTATCAAACCACGGGTCGTTGTATGTGGTCGTCGTGAGAGGTAGTCCTGGTGGCAGTGGGGACAACGGACGATGTAACGACTCGTTGCTTGGAACAACGAGTCGTTGTTAGCAGTCGTAGGCAAGGCTGGACCTTGGTAGTTTGGGAAATAACGGGTCATCCAACGACCCATCATGAGTAACCATGACTTGTTGTCAGCAGTCGTTGTCTACATGGTCAAATTTCCAATGGACTTAACGGACGGACACCACGAACCGTTGGAGGAAACAACGAGTCGTGGTGAGGAAGTTCAGAAATTTCAGAGGGGCAAGCAACGATCGACTCAACGACCCATTGGACCAAAGGACGAGTCGTCCTATCTAGCCGTGGTTTGATTCCGGAAGCAAGGCCTGAGCAGTGCATATGACGGGTCATACCATGAGTTGTCGTAGCTTCCAACGAATCGTTGCGTCCATTGGATCGATGTGGGCAGTTTTTCAGGGAAGTTTCATTAAGGGCATTTTCGACCCTTCCATGCTATAAGGCCCTAAACTACGTCGTTTCATGTATTTTCTGGGCATTTTAAGGTAGGTTAAGTCCTTAATGCATAGGTCATTCCCATGCATGCATATTAGGAGAAATTTTGGAGAGATCAAGCTATTCCTCAAGCTTTTCCCTATCAATTCATCCTTGGGCATTCAAGAACTTTAGAATCTGATCTTACCTAGGTATATAGGGTTATGAATGAGTGGTTCTTCCACACCCATGCCCAATCCCTCTCTAAAAAGTAATAAATTCTATGATTGATCTATGGGGATTTTACCCAAATGCATAAATTATCTATTTCTATACATGGGTATGGATTGATTATGATTTTATTATCGAATTGTGAAGCATGGGCTAATTTTATAATGATTTCAATTAAAATGTTATTTCTAGCCTCATGAATGTTGAATCCCATTGATGAGATGATCATGAAAAGTGAAATTTGTGAAGTATATGTGGTAATGATGAGATATTATGATGAAAAGCATGAATTGAAGCTACCCATGTTTATAATTATGTTTTCAAGGAGAATTGAGTATTCCTAAGTATGATAAAGTTTTGGGCAATGCCCACATTTTAAGTTTAAATGATGATTTTTTCGAACTAAGCTTACCACATTATTTTAGAGCGAAGGCTCCCAAATTTATATTCTAGCTTGTGGTATGTTTTGAGTTAAGTCTTCCTATGCTTAGCGTACCACATGATTTTGGAGCAAAGGCTCCCAAGTATGTTTTCAGCTTGTGGTATGTTTTGAACTAAAGCTTCTCATATGCATGATTTCATATTTGAGATGTATTTGATTATTGAGCTTCGTCACTAGACGGTGTAGAGCTTTGTTATATACGATGTAGAGCATATGCATGTTTTTGGGAGTATTGTCTAGCACCGAGTAGGCTATGGGTCGATCACCATATGCTTCAGAACTATGCGCCAACGTAGGTTTATACTATTATATGACTTGGGACCTCCCTTATGAGCTTTCCCTTGCCCGAATGGGTCTTCAGCTTGATATTGATATCATGGTAGCGTCCTTAGCCCTGGCAAGGTTTTGGACTGCTCTGCCCATTTGAGTGTAATAGTCGGGACCACATAAGCTCTATCGTGGTATGTCGGTTAAAAGACGAGTCTCCCATTGTTCCTCATGATTTCATATATGCATATTCATTATTTATGAGATTTATGTAAATGCACGTTCTAAAGCAGGTTTGACTCAATGTTCAGGTTTTACTTATAAATGTCAGAATTCAACTTTGAGTCAATCTATTCAGTTATAATGTTATGAAGCATGTTATATCATGTTATGAAGAGGTCATCATGATTTCAGAAAGAATTCATGCAAGTCCTACTCTCAACTTTCTGGTGCTATGTTTTAATTAATGTATTGTCTTTAAATGATTTTACTTAGGTTAGCGGTTTTACTTACCTTGCATACTCGGTACATTTCACGTACTGACCGCATACTTCTATGTTGTATCGTTTTATGATACAGGACCCGGCTTTCAGCTTCAGCCCCGCTCTTACTCAGCTTATCGGAGTTAGTGTTGCTTTATTGGTGAATCCTCATCTTTCGAGGACTAGACTATTCATCTTTTCCTTATGTATTTCAGTTTTTGTATTGTTGAGTTAGTTGGGGTCTTGTCCCATCAACTCGTCATGTTTAGAGGCTTTTCAGACTTATATATGTATTCAACTTCGAAAGATGTATTCTGATGTTATGGTTGAGTTAGACTTCCTCTAAGTTTATTATGTTGGTTCTTCTGTTTGTTGATTGAATTAGATGTATGCTTATGCCATGGGTCGACTTAGGGTCTCTCGGGTCCCTTGTCCCGTGTCGCGATCCGGGCCTCCGTTCGGATCGTGACAATTAGACTCCTCCACATCCTCCAACACACCTCATCCAGCCTCACCCCTCATAGCCCCCACCTTCGCCNCCCACACCCTCTGGTTGTAGTATGCTAAATAGGGAATTGAGGTATGTAAGGCTAAAACTTCTTATATACTAAGGCACGAGTCCCATGTCACATGGTTCTATTATATGAGTCAACAAGATCTTAGACTACACGTGCTAAAAGCCTTCACATTTTATATGCTTTAATTGTTCACTTGCTGCATGTCTTTCTAGTTGAGCATTCATGTCACTTTATACGGTCTTATAGACCTATATTTTGAGTTGTCCATATAGCTACATTTGAAATGTCACATGTCTCTATATTATGAGATGTCTAGTTCCTTTAAATTGAGAAGGTTAGTGTAACAAGCTTAACAAATCAGTTTCTAGTGTAACGAGTATTATACCTTATATGGTTCTAGTTCTTTCTTTGAAATGTCTAAATCCCTCTAATATGAGATGTTAGTATTACCTCTATTTGTTACGGCTACAATAATCATGTTTAATGAACTTATAAGTAAACATATTGTATTTCAAGATTGCTAATGTGTAGCTTATATGTTGTAAGTCCCTTTGTGGCATAATCGCAATTATGAAGTTGGGTGAGTGTCTTAGGGTCCATTTTGTCCTAATCAGGTGTATAAAGTTGGGTGAGTATCATGGGGTCCATTATGACTTAATCATGTGTATAAAGCTAGTTGAGTGTCCCATGAGCCCAATGTGGTAGAATCATGTGATAAAGTCAGTGAGTATCCCGTGATATATTCTATGAAGCTGGGTGAGTATTTTGTAGCTCCTACCCTTGAGGCCTCACTTGCTCGTGTGTCATATTTCTTCACTTGAACTGTTCATTTTTCTCCATTTGAAAAGTTCACATGTCTTTATTTGGAATACACATTTGTCTTTATTTGAACTATCCATTTGCCTTCATTTGAAATGTCTAAATTATGCGTCTTAAGTGAATCACTTATTAAGTATAATGATCATTTGTTTGCTGGTTACATGTCTTTATCGATCATTTGCAACATGTCCTCATTGACTCGCTTACTTGTTACATGCGCAATAAGGCTTATTTGTTATATGTCCTCATAGCTCATTTGCTAAGCTACCAATGTGGCTCATTTTCGCTCAAGGACTAAAAAAACACAATTAATGTATAGTAATCCAAGTGTAATAATGTAATGCCCCATATTTTCATGCTAAGGTTTGATCCATTCAACATATGTAAATTAACCCAATCTGGATTATTTTTTTTTATAATTCTTAAGTATTTGGAAGAGTTAATCATGATTGATAAAATGTTATGGAAGTTTCAAGTTGATTAAAAATTGAAAAGATCAAGTTTGAAGGTGTTACACCATGTTTTGTGTGAAATATGATTGTAGATTACACAAATCTGTCGTACATTGAGTCGTGGATGGCTATATAATTGAGGAGATACTGTTAACCAAGTATAAATATATGTATGGACCATACATGGAATGTACAGGTTGTATCTTGTCCATAGGGGGAGGGCTATGCATATATGGTGAGAAATACAAAAGCGCATGTTGAGTTTATAGGAAAGGTTCATCTTTAAATAACCATATCTACAAATATACAAAGATATTTAAGATGTTGTATCTACTATTTAATTAAATACCTTTGAGTCTAATTTCTAACGCATCCAACCGTTCATTAATCTGGAATGGGAGTAAAAATTATGGGCATTTTACGAAGCAGCTTTATCAAACAATTACAACCTAGCCACTCACGGACAAAAACAAAAGATATTTAAAAGATGTTGTATCTATTTAATTAAATACCTTTGAGTCACAATTTCCTAACGCATCTGACCATTCATTAATACGAGATAGAATGCAAAAAATTATGGGTATTTTAAAACCTTTGTCAAGCGATTCTGACCTAGCCACTCATGGACAAAAATGGATTTTATGATCCGTACATGGCCACTTACAAATTGAAAATATTTAAGATGTTGTATCTATTTAATTAAATACCTTTGAGTCTAATTTCTAACGCATCCAACCATTCATTAATCTGAGATAGGAGTAAAAAATTATGGGTATTTTTCTGAAGCACTGTCAAACAGTTACAGCCTAGCCACTCATGGACAAAAAATGGATTTTATGATCCGTACATGGCCACTTACAAATTGAAAATTCAAGGCAGTGGCTGGTACCTTTTGGGATGTGACTTGAGGCCCTATCTACGGTTCACAAGTGCATTTTGTGGTCTGCAGATGGGCAGGCAGTGGCCATAAGTAGGGCTGGTAGCTTTTTCTAAAAGTGTCTTTGAGTTTCTTTTCCCATTTCTCTCATCTTGCCCAAGCCAAACAACTCGCAAAAACTTTACACACTCCTCTAATCATAGGTAAGTATCCTCTATGATCTTACACCACAAATTCAAGAATTTCTACAAGAATCTAACATCAAATCATCCTTGTATATCTAGTGAAGTCAAAAATCACTCCTAAGGTTCAAGACTTGAATTTTTGAGCAACTCTTCTTCCAATAAGGTAATTATTCTTCCTAAACCCTTACATGGATGTTGTTTCCTACTTCTTTGGATTTTTCTTAGGTCAGAACTCATGAGATGGTGCTAGGAAGTCATGAGTCCATGTTATGATATAGGGTTATGGGATATTGTGTTGTTTTGGTATTGAGGATGGATGTAGTTGTGATAGTTGGACCTGTCATGGAATTTTAGGTTGTTAATTAGTTGTAGAAGAAGGTGGATTTTAGGACACCCACCCTTAGGAGGCTCGATTTACCTAGGCTCTCCGAGTGTTTGAAGAAATGCCTCTTGATTCCGAATTTATTACTAAGATATTGATGCAGTTCTTATACCCATTATAAATATAGATTGACCTTTTGAAATGGATTATTGCTTTGTGGTTATAATGGTGAGTCGTAGGATAAGGTATGTAAGGCTAAATCTCTCAATCAAGAGTTCTAGATCTTTTCTTCATCTATACGCTTATTATATTCGATATGTTCTTGAAATAATTACCACCAGTAATATCCTATTTCACTGAACCTAGTTTAGTATTCTATTGCATTATGGAGTTAACAAATATATGAACACATAGATTTACCGTGGAAAACCTCATTTCTCAAGGAAGTAATTAACATGACTATTGAATAGGATTTTCTCTCAACTTCACTAACTTCAAAGAGTAGTTTCAGATTACAACATGACAATCAAAGGAACTAACTCTAGTACCTCACAATCATTGATTAACTCTAACCAATGAACTCTTTATAGACTCTAAACTCAAGTTTGAACTTCTCTCTCAAGCGCTTAACAATAATGTTGCTTTAAGAACTCTCAGTCTCTTATTCATAAAATCACTGACACATACTTGACGTAACTATTATAATCTCCAGCTATATATTTCTTTGAACTCTCAATGACAATTGCTTTCAAGAATAACCAGTGTGTTGCTTGCAATCGTCATCCTTCTCCTTTACCCCGTCAAGTATATGTAGAATTGGTCTTGTAATACCCCGAAAGTCCCTAAGATCAGAACCGAGACTTGATGCAGAAACCAGCAGGATAATGGCACTAGGCCATTAGACGACCAGCAGAACGAGTCGTCCTATTAACCAACGACTCATTGGATGGTGAGGGACAACAGAGATTTGCTAAAAATATACCTAGAACAAACGAGTGGATTGTTGTAATACCTAGAAAAGTTTCTAAGATTAAATTCGAGACTTGTAGTAGAAATCAATATAAAAATGGCACCAAGCCAACCTATGACCCTCAGAACAAGCCGTACAAGGGACCAATGACCCGTTGTTTGGTTCGTGGTGAGGAGTCCCAGAAACCTGTCAAAATCTACCCAGAATCGACGAGTGAATTATATGACCCGTTGTTTAATTGTACCATCCATTATTTCTAAATGTTGGAGCAGGTTCAGAGAGTGATTCAGATGCAAAGCAGGAACCAACGTGAGGATACAACAGTTCATTGTATAAACCAACGGTCCGTGGTTATGGTCGTTGGTTCTGTCAGTTCCAGTTTAAGCTTGGCAGTTTAGGGGTATTTTGGTAAAACCCTATGCTTTTAACTCCTAAGTGACTTCATTTTAGGATTTCTAAAAGGCTGATTAAAGGGTTAATCTAATCTTAAGCCCTCACTCTTTTCAAAACACCGTAGGTTGGATTTCTCTTCTCAAGAAAAAGCTAGGGTTCTTCATCATCTTCTCCCCAATTTCTCTTGGGTCTTCAAGTCAAGTTAAAGATTCTTCAAGCCCAGATATGTAGGATCATGAATTGTGGATTTCTTCCACCCTCATTTCCAAATTCATCTCAATCTCATGAATTCAAGTCTCCAACTATGATTTTAGGAATTCTAGGGTTAGACCTAAATTTTGATGAAAGCTCTCATGATCTTCTATGAATTCAATTCTATTGTGATTCAATTCATGTTTTATGATTATGAATGCATATTTTCTAAAAGTATCTCTCATGAACATATAATTTTTAAGTTATGATGATTTTACTCAATTATGTATGATTTCATGGATCTCAAGCTTATGTATCATGGCCGACTCAGTGGAATTGTTTTCATAGCTAGTTCACGTATGACAAGTAAGACTATGATTTTCATGATTTTCAACTAGCTCATGTAAAATCAAGTACGTTTCATGATTATATATACGAGCAATATGCATGTTTTAGGAGTAGTATATAGCACCGAGTATGCCGGGGTTCAGCACGCCCAGGTCTCAAAACTACATGCCACTGTACGTATATATTCATATTTGGGGTCTCACCAGAGAGTTTTCCCCCATCCCGATGGGGCTCACAAGTGATATCACGTCTTTATCATTCTTTGCCCTGGCAAGGCTTAGAACGGCTCTGCCAACTTGAGTGAGATAATTGGACATCATGTGCTTATTCATGACAGTGTTGGTTATGATGAGTCTCCCATTGTTCCTCATGTTTTAATATATTCATGTTCAGGATTTATAATATTATGTTTCATAGTATGATTGACCCATCAATCAGTTTATAAGTTTTTACCTATGATTTCAAACATGTTAAACCATATGATTTACTTTCAAAACCTTGGGTCATCATGTTTCAACTTATGATGAATATCTCATGTTTATGACTATCTCAGAACTTTGATTTTAGCACGTTGTCCTTACTATCGTGTTTTACTTATCTTACATACTCAGTACATTCAAAGTACCGACCACATACTTCTATGTTATATCGTCTCATGATATAGGTTTGGGTGATCAGTAGCAACTCCGACGTCAACTTCATTCCCGCATTATTCCAGTTCAACCCTAGCTTGGGTGAGTCCTCATGATCCGAGGACATCAGTTTTGCAATATGTTCTTCCTTTTATGTCTTTCATTTTTCAGATATTAGAGCTAGTTGGGGGTGTTGTCTCATCAGCTCATCTATGTCTAGAGGCTTTTCGGACAGTTTGTATAGATGTTTAGCGATGTTGGCTAGTAACTCGTTTATGATTTATGAGATTCTAGACTTTCGCTCATGTCATGTTATATGTTTTAATTCCACTTATTTATATGTTATTAATAATTCTATGTATGTTCCATGGGTTAACTTGAAGCCATTTGTGGTTCTAGGTCCCGTGTTGCAGTCCGGGGTCCATGCTTGTGCCATGGCAAACTTGGTATCAGAGCATCAGGTTTAGAGTGTCCTAGAATGTCTGAAAGTCATGCTAAGTAGAGTCTTTTTCATAGATGTAAAGCGCGCCATACTTATGAGGAAAAGGCTACAAGATGTTTTAGGAAACTCCCCTTCTTTCATGATCTATGTCATGTGATGAAGTTCAACTCTTTCTATCCTTCTAACTCGTGTTATCCGCGTTTGCAAAAATATGCCTCCCCACTGAGTCAATGAAAGAAGAAATGGTAATGGCAATGGCCAAAGGAATGGCAATGGAGATAGGCATCATCCAAGGCACCAGCTCCAGTAGATCCTTTGCATGAGCAGGTGTCTCATGCTGAGTTCAAGGCTGTTTTTCAAATATTGGCACAGGCTATGACAACCCAAGTCAACCAGCAGCTATGGATCATGTGAACATGAATGGGAATGCAGTAGCAGCTAGAGTGCGAGACTTCACCAGGATGAACCCGCCCGAGATTCATGGTTCTAAGGTGGACGAGAATCCACAGGAGTTCATAAAGGAGATCTAGAAGATTACACAGATTATGAGTGTTTTGGGAGAGGAGAGTGCAGACTTGGCCTCTTATCAGTTGAAATGGGTAGCTCATATCTGGTTCCGACAGTGGAAGGAGGGTCGTAGAGTAGGTGCATATCCTATTGGTTAGGATGAGTTCATTACGACGTTCTTGGACATATTCTTTACCCGAGAGTTGAGGGAAACAAAGGTAGCAGAGTTCGTCAACTTGAAGTAGAATGACATGAGTTTTCAAGAGTATGCCTTGAAGTTCACCTATCTGTCCAAGTATGATTCAAAGATGGTTGTGGAGCCGAGGACTCACATGAGCAATTTCGTGAATAGGGTCTCAAATTCGCTGGTCAAGGAGTGCGGGACCGCTATGCTTATCAGCGACATGAACATATCTTGATTGATGATATATTCTCAACAGATAGAGAAGGAGCAAATAAAGGAAAAGGAGAGAGAGGTCAAGAGGGTTAGGATAGGGAGCTGTAGTTATTCGTAGCATAGGTCCAGCGGTGGACATCGCCCCGAGTGGCATCAGATGTCATCAAGCCCAGCTCCATCATCATCCAGTGACCCATCCATACCCAAAGGGGATTAGAGAGGTAGAGAATCAGGTTCTAGGGGTTAGAGGAGCATGTCAGGGAAGCACACTTTTCCAACTTGCAGGAAGTGTGGTAAGAACCACCTAGGAGAGTGCTTGATTGGCTTAGATGCTTTCCACGGGTGTGGGAAGCTCAGACACAGACTTAGGGATTGGCCTTCAGCCAGAAAAGGTGACAGTAGAAGTCGTGCCCCAGCCACTACTTTAGCAACTCCAGCAGCTCGCCCACCTCTGCAGGGCACATCTTCTAGTGCAGGTGGCAATAGCGCCAGGAGCAGGAGAGCTCACCAGATATGGTCACGGGTATGTTATGAGTATTCTATCTTGATGTTTATATATTGCTAGACTCAGGGGCCACATTATCCTTCGCGACTTCTTATGTTGCTATTAGTTTCGGTATCAGTCCCGAAATCCTCTCAAAACACTTCTCAGACTCTACTCCTATTGGTGAGTCAGCTATAGCTCGACGGGTGTATAGAAATTTCCCTGTCACAGTTGTCCAGAAAGTTACCTCAATCGACTTGGTAGAGTTAGACATGACAGATTTTGATGTTATCTTCAGTATGGATTGGTTGTATGCTTGATATGCTTCAGTTAATTGTAGAACTCGATTAGTAGAGTTTCGATTCCCGGGTGAGCCAGCCCTAAAATGGAAGAGTAGTTCAACGGTGCCTGTAGGTAGCTTTGTTTCGTATTTTAAGGCTAGGAAGATGATCTCCAAGGGTTGTATGTACCATCAGTTAAGGATTCTAAGTCTGAGACCCCGACTCTCCAGTCAATTCCTGTTGTATGTGACTATCTATAGGTGTTTTTGGAGGATCTACTAGGAGTCCTTCCCGAGTGGAAGATTTACTTTGATATTGACTTTCTCTCTGATACATAACCTATATATATTCCTCCTTACAGAATGACTCCTACTAAGCTAAAAGAGTTGAAGGAACAGTTGAAGGATCTCTTAGATAAGGGTTTCATCAAGCCTGGTAAGTCTCCGTGGGGTGCTCCAGTCATCTTTGTTTGAAAAAAAGATGATTCTCTTAGGATATGCATTGATTATCTCCAGTTGAACAAGGTCACAATCAAGAATAAGTATCCCCTCCCCAAGACTGATGACTTGTTTGACCAGCTTTAGGGTGCCAAGTACTTTTCAAGGATAGACCTAAGATCCAACTACCACCAACTCAGATTTAGGGAGAATGACATTTCGAAGACCGCCTTCAGGACTCGGTATGGTCACTATGAGTTTGTAGTTATGTCTTATGGACTAACGAATGCTCCTGCAGCTTTCATGGATTTGATGAACAGGGTGTAAGTAGTATTTAGATATGTTTGTTATTATCTTTATAGATGATATACTCATATACTCTTGGAGTGAGGAAGAGCATGCTACTCACTTGAGAATTGTGTTACAAACTCTTAAGGATCATCAACTGTTTGTTAAGTTTAGCAAGTGTGAGTTTTGGCTGATATCAGCAGCATTTCTTGTTCATGTGGTGCCTAGTAAGGGTTTGTAGGTAGATTCTCAAAAGATTGAGGCGGTGAAGAACTAGCCTAGACCTGTCAGCCTAATTGATATTAGGAGCTTATTGGATTTAGCTGGCTACTATAGGAGGTTCGTAGAGGGATTTTCATTCATTGAAACACCATTGACTAAGTTGACTCAGAAGAAGGTCAAATTTCAGTGGTCCGATGAGTGTTAGAAGAGCTTTCGAGCGTTAAAGACTCGACTCACCTCAGCTCCAGTTTTGACCCTATCGGAGGGCACATATGACTTTGTTATGTATTGTGATGCTTTGAGGATTGGCCTTGGATGTGCATTGATACATCATGGAAAGGTCATTGCTTATGCTTCTAGACAGCTCAAGATTCATGAGAAGAATTACCAGCGCATGACCTAGAGTTAGCGGCGGTGGTGTTTGCCTTGAAGATTTGGAGGCACTATTTACATGAGGTGCATGTGAGTGTGTTCACAGACCACAAGAGCTTTCAACATGTGTTTACCCAGAAGGACCTGAATTTGCGGAAAAGGAAATTGCTGAGCTTCTCAAAGATTATGACATGAGTATTCTTTACCATCCGGGCAAGGCAATGTAGTGGCAGATGCTCTTAGTAGGTTGTCCATGGAGAGTGTGTCCCATGTTGAGGATGGGAGGAAGGAATTAGTGAAAGATATCCACTGTCTTGCTCGTTTAGGGGTTCGCCTTACCGATTCAATAGATAGTGGTGTTATCAGAAAGAATGGAGCAGAGTCATCTTTGGTATCGGAAGTTAAGATAAGGCAAGATAAGGATCTTATCTTGGTAAAATTGAAAGAATCCATCTAAAATCATAAAGTGGAGGTTTTCTCTCAAAGGGGAGATGATGTACTTTGATATCAGGGCCAACTATGTATTTTGGAGGTAAATGACTTGAGAGGGAGGATATTGAGAGAGGCTCATAGCTCTCGATAATCTATCCATTAGGTGTCACCAAGATATACCGTAACTTACGAGAAGTCTATTGGTGGAATGACATGAAGAAGGGAGTGAGTTGAGGGAAGTGAGGAGTTTGAGAATGGGAAAGGGGAGAAATAGGCACAATTTGCTTTAAAACTGTCTTCCCTTCTAAAAAAAATTATTTTTCTAAATTTTTAAAAATTTATTTAGGCTAGAAAAAATTTATAAAAATCAAACATGGTTGCAAAACACACTGTCGTAAGCTGGCCGCTTCGTGGTAGTGTGTTTTGGCAAGCGTTCAATTGGACCTGTTAAATTCCATTGGCGCGCCGCTAACCATACGCGATAGTGTAAATTTTGCACTAGTTCCACTTTTTGTCCTTTAGATGTCGTGCTGGTGTTTTTACTTCTAAGTTTCCTTATTTTAGACCTCGTACACCTGAAGAAAATCCTAATACTAATCGTTAGCCTAAAGTTATTTTACATATTATACAATTATACATATAAATTTAGGTTTTCTCCCAATCAGCGCTTGATTTAACATCGCAGCACATTGCAGTCTTCCTTGATTTGAGGTACTCTTGAAGCACTTCCTCATCCTTTTTAGAGTTTTATCAAACTCACTCCTTTTTTCTCTTGTGCTTTTTCTTCACTTCACCAGCATTCGGTTCATACTCAGACATCTTACCGAATGTGAGAAGATTGGTATTGTTCTCTACCGCCATCTCACTATTCAGTCTTTTTTCTTCACCTTATCCACCCCACACCTACCATAGATCACCTCTTTGATCATGCACAAGTCTCTGTAGTGGGAGGGAGTGGAGGTGTACATGTTTAGTGTCCTTAAAGGTTATATACTCTCATTGAATGTAGTTCTCACATACCTGTAAGTGTGAAATACTAGTCATCCTCAATGTCATGCACCTCTCATGTATATATGTACCTCGATGTCATGTATTCCTAGTGAACTAAAGTCTTGAAGCTTAAGAAATCCTAACACGACCCCACATCCTCTATGTATTGATAATAAGATAAGTACTCCTCATGAAATATGTTCGAGAAAAAAGTTAAAAGTCTCATAAGCCAAAAGGTACTTTTTATAGTATTATGATATTCTAAAAGTTTGCAGTCTATGGTTTGCTATAGATAATCACATGACATTTTAATATTAATTTACTCATGATATGTCTTAAAAAATTGTTTAAGTTTCCAAGTATTTAAAGGATTTTCATTTTCAAACAATTTCCATGAATTTACAAGCACAAAATGTCCTACTACAATATTCTTCCGATGATTTTGACTTATGAAAGAATAAAAGTAAGAGGTCAATGAGCCATAAGATATGAAAGTAAAAGGGTGAATGTGCTAAAAAAATTTAATAGAAAGAAGGGGCCAATAGGTCAAGTATATTACAAAATAATTTTCAAGAGAACCACTTAGATTGTCGAGAGGGTATTGTCTATGATGATTGACCGGAACTACATATGCAGATGTAGGTGAAGCCGACTTGGGTTAAAGTCTCATTGCACATAATTAAGCCAACTTGGGTTAAAGTACCATCGCGTTGAGATAAAATGACTTGGGTTAAGGTACCCTCACATTTGGCTATGCCAAATTAGGTTAAAGTCCTATCACATCTGGATAAGCCACTATGTTTAAGTCCTACCGCTCCATGATCAGATATTCCCTATTAAGGATGAGATGACTATAAGCATATGATTTCAGTTTTTCACGTCCTATTGCACAATATTGTAGGTAGATGACCTATTTTGGCCAGGAGTCAAAGATGGGGCGCCATATCGTACACATGGTGTAATATATGAAGGTTGACGTATAACTGAATGCTCACAAAAAGATTATATTTATGATAAATTTCCATTCCTAATTGTTAATGACAATTTTCTTTTAAAAGGTGTTTCTACTTTTATGAACTTATGTTTATTGTTTATTAAAAGGTTTTCAGCTTTATTACGGTACTTGATTTTCTAAAGGAAAGAAAGAAATGTTTACTTTGCTAGATTTAAATATTCAAATGATATAATGGATTAAAAGAGTTTTTCTTTCCACTTTAGGCCTCACTCCCCAGGTCCAATATATGTAAGGTAACCTAAAGAACATTCCCATTGTGTTTATAATTACTCCTACGGAAATGACCTAGTTTTCCATGATGTGCTTAGATAAGTTTTTCCTAATGAATATTGGACACCAAAAGGTAATTGATAAAAGATAATATCATAATTTGACCAGGTAACTTATAGTAACCCAAACCAAAGATTTCAAGTGTTGCATTGGCATCATATTACTTGTTACCATATTACTTGTTACGTCACATGAGTTTATTCCTATCACAATTAATCTTGTATTGGGTTGTTTACATTATTTATATATAATTTCTATTCCATGAGTACTCACGTCCCTTTTATTTTGTTGGGGGATTTGCATCTTTCAGGCGTTTAGAGATAACAAGTTTCGTCATCTGGTTTATCTATCTATGTTTAGCCAGAGATGGTGATCTCTACTTCTCTTCTAGGTCCTGTTTATACATTTTGTAACATTTAATATTTTGGATACACCAAGGCCTTATCCTCGTAGTTTCTATTCAGATGTCATGTATTAGCGGCTTAATATACTAGACTATTTCAAGTCATGCATATGTTTTGAAGGCAGACAATTATTGTTATTTTGGATTTATATCCTTGTACATTTATTCTAAGGATTTCTTATGTCATGTTATGAGAAGAAAGCTTTAGATTCTTTCCTCCATATTTTTTGCTACATGTCAGCCTATTTTATGTGACTCACGCCTTCTATTCTATTTTACGATGAGAATGGCAGAGCTTATGTTGAGTTTACAAGCAAGGTTCAACTTAGACGATCATATCTCCAAATATACGAAGTATTTTAGGGTGTTATATCTATCAAATTAAATCTCTTTGAATATAGTTTCCAACATATTCAACCGTTTGTCAATCTGTATTTGGAGTAAAAGGTTATGGGTATTTGATGTGTTGTGAGTTTACAACATTTTCGACGTTTAAAACTAAGAAAATAACATGGAATTAGGTATGTTTATATCGATATGAAGCACTTTTACTTTGATTTCAGGGAAAATAAGTGTTGGAGCAAAAATGTGCAAAAAAAAGCCTAAAAATGCAGAAAATCAACCAAAGTACAAGTCTTAGTACGAGTCGTACCTTGATTGTACGAGCCGTACTAAGAACCGTGATGAAAGTCAGAAGGCTGAAGTAATAGGAAAATAACATACGACTCTTGGTATGAGCCGTAACTGGAGTCGTGAAAATGTTCAGAGAAATTTGCACAAACGCAGACTCTTGGTACTAATGGACTCACAAAACGTAACACCAACATACGAACCATACCATAAGCCGTAGTGAACTTCAGAAGATTCTTCAAGACTTGGTAAAACTTCAGACACAACAAACTACACGAGTCGTAGGAGAAAGGTACTAGTCGTACCACAACACTCGTGGAAAAATTCAGAAGATGTCAGAGTTCTCAAAGCCAAACCACGGAAGCATTTTACGACTCGTAGGACTATGGTACTAGTCGTACCAATTTGCCAATACTTAGACAAATCTGCAACATCTAAGGACGTATGAGAAGCAGGTATGACCCATACAATCCTGCTACGGGTCATAGGTCCATTTGTGACACTATCAGTGCCAGATATGTAAAATTCCCTGTTAGATTAGGAAAAAGGTTTCTAATGTCTTATAAATAGCTTTTATGTTTTATTTTAGTCAGATAAATATAGAAAACAAAGTAGTACACGTGTGAAGAATATTATTTGTGAATTTTTATCAAGTTTTAAGGAGCAATTCTTGGGGTCAAATTCTTGAATTCCTACATTGTTCTTAAGATTGTTCTTTTATATTCAAATCTGGTTTTCTTTCGATTGTTGTTGTAAGTATTTAATTATATATTTGTCTATGAATGCAAATTATAATCTTACAACCATGAGAGGCTAAAACCTCCACAACTAGGGGTTGTGGAAATCATGGTAGATTAACGAAATAGTGTTACACAAAAGTGATTCAAAACCAATGTTAAACGCTTGTATTGTATTCTCTTCATCTTTAAACGTTTTTAACCAATATTAGGACTTGTCTGAATTCTTTACTTGTTTGAACCTAGAGAAGTAGAGATTAGGAAAAGAGAATTACAACAAAGCCTTGGTCATTATGATCATTGTATTAACTTGAGTTATGGTCACAAGATAGTTAAATTTGGAACATATTAATAACGGTTAGTTTGAAATCACTCATGAGACCTGACCCGGTGATTGAGTAAAGTCATCCAATAGGGACGAACCAGTCGTTTGGATGAACCCTAGTTATCAGTTCTACAAGTAAGCAGTGGGATTGATCACGTGTGTATACCCGAAGTAGTTATGAACCCATGGAAAACACTCACCCTAATTGTTTGCAAATCTTGAGTTAAATCACAAATATAATATTGCTTTAATATTATTTCTTTACAACCCCACAATTTGGAGACAACTCATCAATAAGTTCAATTACCGGCATTAGTCTAGATCTTATCTTATTCCCTGTCGGTTCGACTACAACCTCTTAGTTGGGTTCTTTATTGACAACGACCACTTCATACTTTGTCAGGAAGTGTGAGTTTGAGCGTTATCAACATTTTATTGAAGTACTGCCAAGCAGTTACGACCAAACCACATATGGACCACAATTGGATTCCGCGGACCGTAGGCCATTGCTTAGAAGAAGTTATATAAAGTAGCTGGGGATTCCTTAGGGGTCACCTGCAGCCCCATCTGCGATCCAACAAGTGAAATAAACGACCCACAGATGGGCCAATAGTGGCTGCAAGTTGAGCTGCCAACACACTTTAAAAATGAATTTTGGGTTCCATTCCATATTTTGTCACGCCCCACCTTGGGAGGTACGACTGACACCTAGTGCCACACTGGGATCTGAACTGAACTGGCTGGGCTCAGGTACCTTTGGTGCCTACCAGTGACTCAAATTCAAGAAAACAGACTGATATATCTCGGCTGTAAATACAGCCTCAGGCCGACGAGGCCACCTGTAATAGAAACCAGCTACTCAACGACAAGGTAATAAAGGGATCTTATGCGGGCCGACAAGACCACCATGTTGTCTAGTTATAACAAAAATAAAAACAGGTAGCTATACTGGGCCCCACACGGCCAACAACAAACAACTAGCCGACAACTGTAGTCTGGAGGCCTCTAAGAATACAAATAGTGGTCGGGACAGGGCCCTGACCTACCCAAATACTATACAAATAAAAGATGGTAACCTTTACGACCTGGCAACTTCGAATGAAAGGAGCTGGCCAAACTGCTGACTCTGAATAGCTGCTAGGAGATCTCACAACCTGTCTATCTAAACCTGCAGGCAAGTAATGCAGCGCCCCATATTTAAGCGTCAGTACAATATGTACCGAATATGTAAGGCAGTAAATAAACTGAATAAAAGCTGTTAAAGACTGAAAGTAAGCTTTTGCCCTTGGGAAATTCAGCTTTTAGACTTGANATATTTAAGCGTCAGTACAATATGTACCGAATATGTAAGGCAGTAAATAAACTGAATAAAAGCTGTTAAAGACTGAAAGTAAGTAAAAGGAAGGGGCAGAAAGTAACCTGGAAGTTTGCTTATTCAAAATCTTCATCTAGTAAAACACTACACGTATACGACCTAAGACTGCACAATCACATATAGGGGTGGGCGTTCGGTGTTTCGGTTCGGTTTTTTCAAATTTCGGTTCGGTTTTTTCGATTTTCGGTTATGAATAAGGAACACCAAACACCGAACCATTTTAATTCGGTTCGGTTCGGTTTTTTTTAATTCGGTTCGATTTATTTATTTTGGTTATTCGGTTTTTTTGGGCTTGAAGACTGATGGCGAATTGGCGATGGGGAGACTTCCAGTTCCAAAGTCGTCGAGTCTAGTTGGGAATTGGGATAATGTTAATGGGATTGTTAATTTGTTATTCCCTTTTACAGTTTACTTACCTGACGAGTGACGGGCTGACGAGCGACGGGCGACGGCTGTTGAGTTGCCGAATGGTAGTGGTGACTGGTGACTGCCGACTGGTAGAGTGGTAGTGGTGACTGCCGCCGGTAGTGGTGAGTGGTGACTGCCGACTGGTAAGTAGGGAGGCACCGTCGGCGTCGGCGCGACGAGGCAGTGAGGGGCTGAGGGGCGAGGGCTGAGGCAGCGGCGCAGCGGCAGGCTCGCGTCGAGGCAGTGAGGGGCTGAGGGGCGACTGGGCAAGGGCTGAGGCAGCGGCAGCGCAGAGACCAGAGAGGATTGGAAATTTGGAAATTGGAAATTTGGAAATTGGAAATTTGGAATAGTCGACGAACAGAGGAACTGAGGAAAGCCAGGAAGGAATAGGATT
>JACEIK010000205.1:148600-185451 GCA_018107945.1 Datura stramonium | reverse complement strand
CTTAAAACCACAAAACTACATAATATTTTGGTACATTTTACATTTTTTTAGTATTAAAATCACAAAATTCAAAAGTCAATTTTACTTTATTAAACTCCTTAAGAAATTCGGATCCATCCATAAAGGGTGATTTAAGGCACATTAGAATAATTAAGTTAACCCTAATAATTTCTATATAAACACAAAAATGGTGTGTATGTACGAAGAGCAGAAAATTCCTACGCTTTATTTTCTCCCTCAGTCAATTAGGGTTTAGACAGTGGTATAGGCACCGTCGACTAATAATTCCAATCGTGATTCAACCAAGTCTTTCGCTTCCACTACGCAAAGAACAAGTAAGTTCTCGATAATGGTTTACATAAATTATCTAACTAGTTTAAATTAATAAAATATGTAGATCTCCAACCTCTATATCAAATCAAAACCAGACAAACAAATTAGAGTGAAAGAGAATATAATAATGAATAAAGCAGGAAAACAGAAGCATACTCAGAAGGTATAAAAGAGAATACTTGAGAATTTGGTGGGGTGCAATAACAGGTGCATAAGTACATGGAGAGTAGCTTAAGCTTCTTTATACATGTTTGCCATAAAAAGTAACGAACTTCTGATCATACCTGTTGAGGCTTTACAGTACACATATAACATATACAGTCACAGACTTGCACATGGGGCTATTCAATGTCTGCTTTTTCTTCGCTATCAAAGGCTTTACAGGTATTACATAGTCACAGAAATTGCAGCTATGCTAAAAAGATAATTTTCTCGATTGCAAATATATCTGGGCGGGATTAAATATATGACAGGGGTATCCTATGTTGTAGTAATCATCGTTGATCAGCACGAAGAATATATGGTTCTGTGAGTGCGTATTATTTTAATTAGGAATTCCAACAATTTGTTTAATCGATACAAATTGTGACCCCGAAATGCTTCTTTAATAATTTTTTTCTCTATATTATTTATTCGTTCATATATGCACTGCCTTCATGCATAAAAATTTACACAAATTACAAAAAAAAAAAAAAAAAAAAAAATTCAAAGATATTATTGCTAAAACAAACTTATTTTCTTTCTTGTTAAGTAGCAAATTTGAATGTGGTAACATTATAGCAATCTCTCCAAAAGAAATATAAGATAATTCATAGTTCACACCGATGGATAGAAGTCCACCAAGTCAACGACTTCAGAATGAAAACAACAACATCAAGATAACAACTATAAATGCAAAAGAAAATAAGGATTGATTAAAATCTAAAGCCATTATTATATAATTAGGGATTAAAAAAATAGTCTTAATATTGATTTTATTGGGTTATCAGTTTAACCATTAACTAAAATCCTAAAATCAAAAAATAAAACTAATAGTCCAATTAAAAAATTACAAGATCATTTAAAAATTGTTAACCCAATAACCCAATACTGATAAATCAGTAATATTTTTTTCAATTTAATTATCAGACTATATCGATTTTTGCACACCCCTACGCTACTTACATTATACTCGACTTCTTCACGCGACTAACATCAGAAAATAGAACTATAGGTTCAAAATATGTTTAAGTAAAAAAAATAGAATTAATAACTCTTTGAGAGAAAAGAAAGGAGGGACGTAATTCACCCTAGAGTTTCAATCTCTTTTTCTTTTCTTATTTGTTCGTCACAAAAATCTATATTATTCTCTTAAACACTAGTATGAGTAGTTAGATTCTATTTCTAAAATGTTGATAGAATTATTTATTGGATAAACTCGTGATTTTATGTTAATTATAATTGAGTCGTTCTTTTATTCTTTATTTATTCAACTACGTATTATTTGTATTTAATTGAAGGGCCCTCGATTGACGGTGTCATTATATCTTGTTGTTCTCAAGAGACACAGTGAGATTAGATTTTAGTTGAGCAATGCCACTTTGAAGCATTAAGAGATTAGTAACTGAGATTTAAAATTGGAGGTTAGAGATAACAAATCTTTGACCGAACTAAGTGAATACATTAATTTGTTAGCTAGGGTTCATTTGAGATAATAACGCTAGAAAATTACTATACTTGGTCGAGAGATATTTGTGGTAAGGTACGGTTCATGTTCAATAAAAATTAGTTCGGCAAGATTATAGTAAACTCATTAGAGTTCATCCCGACATTTGAAGAAGTTCTCATCCTAGGTCTTCTACTCTTGGAAGAAAATCATCAATTTTTTGATCATCTGAATATTCTTATTTTCTTATTTATTCTTGTTAGTTCGTACAATTATCCAACTACTATAATTTTTCAGAGGTTGATTAATAGATATTTTTTGGTAATACGAAAGTAAATTGTGATATTTTTTTATGGATCGACTCTAGATCCAAAGAAAGTCAAATTATATTTGCAACGATCACTTATATATTTCGAGACAAGTTTTGGGTGTGATCAAATTTTGTGATTAACCCTCAAATTCGTAATCCAACAGTGACATCATTTGTGCCAAAGGCTGCCCTGTATAACTGTACACAACCTATAGCTGATAATTTGGGCAACAATTGCGGTTCCGCAAATTAAAGCAGAGAGCTTTCAGGTTACAAACAACATTAACATGCTGCATTTGCTACAAAACATGGGGTTGTGACAAGTCTACCTCGCTCATTTCGGAAGCATTATTCAATTCGGGTGATTGTGGACCGACTTACCAACTCAGCACATTTCCTACCTGTCAAAATGACAGAGTCAGAATAAGATTGTGATAATACATTAGGGAAATTGTCCGACTGCATGGAACCCTATGGTCCATCATCTCAGATAGAGGTGCTCGGTTTACAATTCATTCCTGGAAGTCTTTTAGAAAGATTTAGGTATTCGTATTAATTTGAGTCCGGCTTTCCACTCACATATAGATAGTCAGACTGGGCGTATGATTCAGACTCTTGAGGATATGCCGAGGGAATATGTCATAGACTTTAAAGGTAGTTGAGTATAAATACTTAACTCTCATTGAGTTTGCTTACAATAATAACTATCATGTCAGTATCAAAATGACTCATTGTGAAGCCTTGTATGGAGGAGATGTAAATCACCTATTAATTTGTTTAAAGTTGGGGAGACAGAATTATTGGGACTAGACTTGGTTCACTAGGCTGTGGATAAAGTAAAGTTGATCCAGGAGCGGTTGACGACTATTCAGAAACAGAAATCATATTCTAATTTGCGGCTGAAAGATTTGGAGTTTGATATTAATGATTAGGTATTCTTGAAAGCTCCACCTATGAAAGGCATTATGCGATTCGGGAAGAAAAGGGAAGCTCAGTCCGAGGTATATTGATCCTCATAGGATCTTGAGGAGAGTTGGGATGGTGGCTTATGAATTAGAGCTACCCATAGAATTAGCCTTAGTTCACCTAATATTTCATGTATCTATGCTGAGAAAATGTGTTGGAGACCCAGCTCTAGTCGTCCTTGTTGAGCATATGGGTGCCCAGAGGAACCTGCCTTATGAAGAAGTCCCAGTGGTCATCTTGATCACTACGTCCGTGAGTTAAGGACTAAAGAGGCCTCAGTGAAAGTATTATAGAGGAATTAGAAAGTTGAAGAGGCTACATAGGAAATAGAAGATGTTACAAAAGCAAAGTATCCCCAGTTGTTCCTCAAGCAGGAGGAAAATGCCCCAGATGATGATGCGAGCCTCACTCTATGATTCCATGATTTGATGTTCTATAATTATATCCATATTTTACGAGACTCATGCTTCATGCTACTTTTTGCTCTTTATGGTGGAATGAATCTTACCAAGCCTTATGAAATTCATGATCCATGTTATGCCCTTCATGTTCGAGCAGAATCTTGTCATGTATGTTCATGCTAGATTTATATGTTATTCATGACTCATGTCTATAATCACCTGCTCCCTGCTGCGGTTCTACAAATTCTTGTCTAGCTGATCGATCTCTATCAGTATATTGTTCCATCAATGGAGAGGAGTTACAATAAAGAAGTCACAGAGAGAAAGGTAATCAGCTAACTATGACCTCTCATTGCATGATTTGTGAAGCCAATAAAGGTTTAGTATGATTCTCATGCATTTTCTTTTATGTCGTTGTGCATGATTTTACCTTGTGAGGCCTATAATGATGTTGTGGTTGGCTAAAGCAAGATTTGGAATATTGGAATAGTGCCACTACAAAGGAAACTTTGGTGAAATGTTTTAAGATTTTAAAGTCTACTAGTATTCACATCATTCAAGAGTGAATGATCCCAGAGGGAGATATTGTAACACCTCGTACCCTCGGAAACGTAATTTTGCTTGTGTTATAGGAATTGTATATAGTGTATGAAGTCTCTAACCAAGTATGAAAGTACCTGGAAGTTGAGACAACAAAAGTAGAAAGTTGCAAAATTTTCATCGCGCAGGTGTTGTAAGTGACTTACAGGCCATAGATTAGTTCTACAAGCCAAGAATCCCATCATATGTGAAAATAGTGGTTTATGTCGGTTAATCCATGGACTCCCACGTTACCTCGACTGTCATATGATTTCAATTTTTTTAAAACAAGAAAAATTGCATGTTTTCTTTCTGAACCCTTTTGATGATTTCAAGTATTTTATGTTTCATGTTCTTTATCATCTTACATACCGTACAATTTCATGTATTAACGCCTTTTTTGTTGAGGAAGCTGCATTATAAAATAATGCAGCCTCAAGTACGGATACAATTGGTTGGGCAGCGCAATAGGATCTCCTCAGTTCAGCTTTTAGTGAGCCCCACTCTTTCTTGGGGTAACTATTTATCCCTCAGCCATGTATAGTTTTGATTAGAACCATACCGGGGGCCTTGCCCGGTAAATCGGATACTCATGTTCATGTGGAGGCTTCATAAACTGACAACAAAAATTAGAAAGTAATAAAAGGAAATTCAATGTAAACATCAAGCTACAGTCTTAAGGAATTCTTCAGTAATGAAAGTAGTGGTAGAATATGTAATGTACATCATAATACATTTGACTCTTTTCTTCATTTTCCTATCCAATTCTAACAGTACATGAAAGAATAGAACCAACAGCAGCAAAGAAATTCGTTTTCTCTGTTAGACTGTTTTATTCCTTGATTCATTTACAAATGCCAGTCCCACCCAGACATGGCAATAAATCAGTGGAGAGTTGTGACCAACCTATCTTTACAAATTTCCTCGTTGCGTCTCCTATCATAATCATATTAATCTTTACATCTTCACATCCATTTCTCAAGTAGCGACATTGTTCTGCACCCTAGCATCGACAAGTTGTTTGGCGTGTTGCTTGGCCTGATGCTGAGACCAGTAAGCATGGGCAGCTAAGACCCTGTCCAGAAGTTCCTGCGGCACCGGCTCTCCCCTCCTTTGCTGCGAGGCAATGCTTGCTGTATGGACTAGTGTCTTCCATTTATCCTATAATATAACCAAGCAACCATATCACATGGATATGATGGCAACAATCATTAGCTTTACTAATAATTAAAATTTTCAATAAGATCTAAAGCTTATCCGGAACAACTCATATACCCTTTTAGCTTTTTATCTAACCATTCAGAGCTGTCATAGGATCCAGTAAGCCATTATAATTAAAAAAGTTTACAATAAAATAAACATTTTGGATCATGAAATTTGTAAAGCATCTTCTCATATGACAACAGATCTATATTCGTGCTGGCATAAATATCTAATATGTGGTTTCTAAAGTCCAGACAATAACAGAACAGGGCCTTTATTTCAGAGCCAAGGATACTATTTGGAAAGTTGTGAAGGAAGAAAACACAAGTTTTTCACAAAAATGGAAGAGTAGGCATGTGAGCCGAATGGAATATCATTCTTTCTTAACCGGAACTTTTAAAAGGAAATCAAGTTCCCTAATTAAATGTCTAACCTTCAAGTCAACATAAGTTCGATGATCAGCATTATCAAAAGCACGTGTTTTAACATCACGCCACCTGCATTACCAAAGATTGAAACCTGTGAATTATAAATTTTAAACTGTTCTTATTGTTCGCGAAGAGAATGCTATTGTTTCCATACCTTCCAGTTCCAAGCTGCTCTACAGCTTCGACCAGCGCTTCTACTTCAGCAACTGAGAATGGCCTCCTTGTCCTACGTTGTGAAAGTTCAGAATGTTTATTTTTATGATACACTGGAACCACAGCAAGTGCCTCTGCATTCACAGGAGGAACTACGGCCAAGGCTTTAGAATCTGGAACAGCTTCATCAGCTGATTGATCAATAGGATTCATAGGTAACATCTCCAGTTCATGGTTATTCTCATCATGCTTGTCCAACTTAGTCTTTGGAGGATATGACAAAGCACTGGGAGGCCCCAATCCCAAGATAGCACTAGGTGGATGCCTGAATATAAAAATGACTAATTAGACACCATCACCGATCCATAGAGTAGCCAAAACCTATTGTAACATTTCTCTCTTTTTCTTCAATAACTATGAAAAGCACCCTTATCAAAAGCATACAAATACTCATCTTTCCAACAATACCTAGATAATTCTTGATCTGTAATGTATGATGCTGAAGCAGGAGTATCATCTTTCGGAGACAATGACAGAGGGACTTTGGTGAAACCAGGCTCCAAAGTGAAACCCAATGTATCGAGATTGCCATTCTGGGAAATACCAACCTGCTGTAGTGTTCTATTGTCATCTCTGACCTTCTTTCCTTGGAGAACCACCCCCACCCGTAATCCACTTCCCAGGATAGCTGTTACTGCTTCCATTACTGTTCTCTGCATAAAAGATAAAGAACTGTTCATTTGATTTCCACTTCTCAAAGAGAAAACTGTTCTCTGCATAAAGATAAAGAATTTTGCGCATATCAATGCTTAATTAAACATCTCCAGGAAGAGCGTACTGAAAAATCAAAGAAGCTTAAATGAATATTGTAGTTAATACCAAGTGCAGATGCACCCACAGAGACTTGTGAATTTCTAAACAGTGTATCTATTTACTCTATGTTTCCACATAAGATCATCTTAATAGTGGTCAAGAGTTAACAAAACAGTTGTATACATCAAAACCCTAAAGCAAATGCTAAAATTCCTAGATGCATAAGGTCAAGTATCTTTTGATTAAAGATCCAATTTCACAACGCATTAGAGATTAATGAGAAAAAAAAAAAAGATTGCCTGCAAAGTACCTTCAGTGAACCAACTGTTTCTGTTTCAGGAACCTCAATGTAAAGCTCTGGCACCTTGAAGGACTTAATGCTAAATTTAACTGGAAAGGAAAATTTCAGGTCAAGAGCTTTTTCGAGAAAAAAGCGTCGCCTAATCCAGAAAGAAAGAAAATGATATAAAGGTGGAAAAATGCATTCCAAACTCTAATCTGAAGTCTCTTACCTTTAGGATCCTTCTGATGATGATTTCGAACTGAAGCTGAAACAACAGCACCTGCAGAGAAAGATAGCATATTACTCAGTAAAACAGCATAAACCATGGACCTTCAAGAGTAAGGATGATAACAAGGCATTGACCTTTAGGCGGGACTGCTAGAGAGGTAATAATATCTCCCTTGATTCCCTTTTCAGGTTTATTTGAAATGCTTTCACAACTGGCCTCCTGATCATATGCCACAGCAAAGCTATGGTGACAAAATTTCATTCTCTTGGAAAGAATTTCAAGCCGACGTCTTTCATCCCCACGCATGTTTTTCCTTTTGCGATAAAAGGACTTCATTCCATCATCTTAAACACCAAAATCAAGTAGTTAGAATATGGCATGAAAAGCTGATAAAATGGAATAAGAGTGTAGCTTATGCTACTAGAGTAAGAAATCTCACAGTCCTTCAACTTGGGAGCTACTTTCCAGTGTCTAGATGTAAGCATCTTCCTTATTCTTCTGTATGCAATATGTGATGTTGGCTTGAAGGTCCTTATCTTAGTGCTACGCCTATAACCTCCAAAATAATTGTCGTCGTCATCTCTAACACCTAACTTTACATGGTTCCTTGACTTCACAAAAGAAGCACAAGGAATAGGGTCCCTGTACAAGGGCAACTGTACACTACTATCTGAGTTAATCAAGGCACTATTATTCACATTCTTTTCAATCGGAGCTTTTACACTGCAAGCATTCGCCACAGATAATTCAGTCTGTTTGCTGTCATCATCTAACTGTTTTTGAGTTCCTTCCATAATTCTAATGTCACATGGATCATCCAGATATGGAGATCCACCTTCCACTTTGATTTGTAACTTTGCGTCCGCATTGACCTCTTTGCAGCTTTCCGTCTTCACCTCGGACCAGTCATTTGTTAAGGAATTAGAACCTATAATAGTAGAAGCACTCTCTAAAAAGGATTTATTTTCTGTATGATAAGGTTTACTGGAAACATTCTTGAAATTTTGCTCTTGGTCTGCAGCTTCAGGTATATAAGCACTTTCTACACAACTCCCCTGGTCGAGAGCTTTATCATCTTCCATTTGTTCACGTTTAATAGTAGCCCTGCAATCAGCGAATTCATCTTTTCCCACTGGCGCACCTGCATTACTCGAAGCAGAGCTTTCACTCTCAAGTAAAAGTTTGCCAGCTACAGCTGCCAATAATTCAAACGCACAAATTTGATCGTCCAATTTTTTACAGGGGCGTCTCTTCTGAAAGAAATCACAATTACAGGAGACATTTAGCCAAAAAGGTAGAGAAAAAGAACTAAAAGCATATTTTAATAAATTCAACACCCTTACTCTAGCTGATCTAGGAGCTTTAGGTATAACAGGAATTTGATAGCCACTGAAACCAAAATTCAGCCTCTTCTTCAACACCATATCTTAGGTAGCATGCCAATAAGTGGATGATCAAATGCAAAGGAGCCAATGACACAAATTTCACTTTGATCTACACTAATAAAGAAAGCATGTCATATACCACACCATAAATGGTAATCAAAAGCGAGACGAACAACAATTCCAGATCTGGAAAAAAAAAATACAAAGACCTTAAATAAATGATGACACAAGGGCACCACAAGAAATCATTGTTACAAAAATTTGACTTTGGGTTTACCACATAAATAAGTGAAATAAATACATGTCTCCGCATAATATCATGAAACATATTTAACAAAACCAAGATCTTTCCCCACAAGAATATGTTAAAATGCTTATCATAGAACTGAAAAGGCAGAATTATTTTCCTTACCCTAAATTCTATGCATGGGTCACTTGAAAAATAAGATCTCCGGTGTTCCCACTTCTAATCAGCCATAATGAGCAAAATTTAAAAAGAATTCTTGGATTTTAAGATATAAAGGCATAAGAAGGTTCTCAAAACATGAAGAAATTTCTTAAAAGAAACGCCCGATCTTCAACCAGTATCAATGAGCTGCATCGGGCTGTGTCCGAAAGTTCAAACACTGGCAGTAAATTCGAGTCCAATTCCATACAGGAATCTCTAAGCAGCCTTGAAATTCACGCAACCAAACTAACAAGAAGGAAAACTCAGAAAATCTGATCCAGATCTCGACGTGATCAAACCCAACTTAAAAAAATAAATGAAGAGATAGGGAAGTGATAAGTCAGATCGAATTACCTGAAATGAAGAAATCCTCGTTTTCGATTCTTCAAGAAATTCTGAATTCCTAGAATGTAATATTTACTCGTTAAACATTTTTCTCTTCTCTTTTGATATTGTGTTAAGTGAAGTTTGTTGACAGAACAGAAAAACCTCTCTGGGTTTGGAATAACTCAACCAAAGAGAGAACTGTTTGTAAAAACCCCTTCCTGTTTGTTTCTCTCTTTTTCTGTTCCCCACAAGGATGATGATGAGGATGATGATGTGTGTAGTTTTAATGGGTACTGTTTTACATTTGTTGACCTCAAAAACCGGACCATCCTGTAATAAGGGCAATATTGTCCGGTTTATTTTGTGTTTTAAGCTCAAGCCGGACCACTCCGGGAGTCGCATTTAATTTTTGCTCCTCAAATTGGTGATGGTTAAATTTTATATTCAAAATATTCTGTTTTAATTTTGTTATGTAATTTTTTTTCAGCAAATATTTGCCTAAAGACATAATTAAGTGTTATTTAGTTTGAAAGTTATACCTTTACTCCTAATATTAAAAAAAAAAAAATCGTTATGCATAGGTTAATTCTAAAAGGTACAAGTTCATACTACTTCAACCACAAGTCAATGTCGCTAATCGTCTGGCCCCTAGGTATAAATTTAACTTCTGCCCTCTAGTCACAAGTTCATGCTGCATGCTACTAAATTTATGTTCCTGATGTATAAATTGTATAAACTTATGCCCTGAGATATGATTTGTGTCAAAATTTATGTCTTATAAAATTTTTTTTGTCTTGCGATTTTTTATTTTCTTTTGCTGTTAGGAGTATTTTTTATTAATTCTTTTTCATTTAAAATATGAATGATAAAAATTAAAAATCATAAATTTAAGGGCCAAAAATTAAAAATCATATGTACGAATGATCCTCCTGAAATAAGGGCAATATTACCCGGGTTAATTTTGTGTTTTAAGCCCAAGCCCAGGCCCGCTAGTAAGGTCCATTTACCTAACTCATCTCCTTCATTCCTCACCACTATTCTGGTCTCTCCCTTGGATAATAGGTTGTGCCACGTGGAAAATTTTTTAATCCCTTTTATTAATGGTTGATGAAGAAGATGATCATGATCCATTATTGACCATTAAAAAAGGAACATATAATTCTAAGGGCTTGTTTGGAAGGTAGGATGTTCGTATTTTTCGTAAAAAATCAAATCAAATCGCAAACTTAATCAAATTGATTTAAAATTTTGATATTTGATTTGAATTAGTTTGATTTAATTTTAAATTTTAAAAATTGATAATATTTGATTTGGTTTTGATTTTATTTTGAAAAATTGAAAAAATAACCAAATTGAATCGGTAATTTTTTATGCATAAATTTTATAATTATTCGAATATATGATATTAGTTTTTCATAAATACTTATTAGTATTTTTTACCTTTTAATCATTAGTTTGATTTTAGTCTACTTATTTCACATGCATACAAGACTTTAAAATTTTATTTTTTAAAAAATATATTCAAACCCAACATTCTAAGTCTAATTGTCTATATATAGTGTGACGTATTGTCAATTTTTAATTCTCTTTGTTAATACATTCATCTACTCTTAATTGGTTTGTCCTTTTGATTTTTGAAGGGTTGGTCATTCTATTTAAAGTTGTATATTGCTTCTGTGTGGATGTTAGACATGTGAAGTGGAAGAACCTCTATAGTTATGCAACTTAAACATGCTAAACTTTGGAATAATGTTGAAAAATAATAAAAAATTCAGACACGTTCATTCATGTGATATTAGAGAGAAGTTTGTTGATACTAATATTCACTTGAAATAGTTGTCTCATGTCTCTTTTGTTTTACTATTATCAATTTATCATTAGTTAGTTATAAATCGAACCAAATCGAAGATTTTTGTTTTATTTTTAAAATTTTAAAAACCTACTAAATTAATTTAATTTTTCTTTTGATCAAAAATCAATCCAAACCGGATCATGAACATCCTTATTGGAAGGACATATGAAAATTTAATTCGAGTGTAATTGACTATAATTAACAGCTTAACTTGTTTCTTTGGAGAATTAGGTATAATTAGGAGGAATTAATTACACTCACCAATTTTCAAGGATCGGAGAATATTTTGGTGTAATTAAATCATGTAATTATAGGGTTACTTTTTTATTTTTTTTTATTTTTTTCTTTAATTTATCTATTATTTTTTATTTTTTTTTTACTTTCAAAAATATTTTTATTTTTTAAATATATTTTTATATTATTTTTCATTCATTTCCGTTCTTCTCATTTCCCAATCTTTTACTTTTTGTGATTTTGTGTAATTTGCTCGTATTTTTTATTTCTTATTTATTTTTTATTTTCTTCATTTAGCATAACTGCATTATTATTTTAGTTTTGAAACTATACCTCCAAATATTAGAAAGATACGCAACAAACTTAGCATATAATGAATGATGTTCTTAAAGTAGAATTTCGTTATTGAATGAGGTTAAAGATGTTTTTTTTGAATTATATTTACTTAAGTTATGTCAAAAATTATTTTACGTTATCTTGCAATTTGATAAGAGTATTATGTTAAACTCTTTTATTAGATTTTAAATTTAGGTTATATTTTTTATTTTAATTTATTTGTTTAGGTACTATTGACTTATTACTTTCACATTTCATGTTGTTCATTTTTCACTTACAATTGATAGATTATTCTTTTGTCAAAAAATTGAATAATGTTATAACGTTATATTTATAATATTAATCTTTTTTGTCAAACATCCAGTCCATGATGTTCTTAAAAAATATGTTCTTTTAATTTTTATAAGTAATAAATCAAAATTGCAACACCCTGCATGTTTTAAAACGACTAACCCGCTAAGTTGAAGACCCACGAGTCAAAAATATTTTCGCTTTACGTCATCGACGATGAGATGTCGGGATAACAAGGTTTCAAATTGGTGGTCATATCAAGTAATTGATACATGAAGGTGGTTGAAGAATTGAATCAAAGTTTTAGGTCAAATAAAGCATTTAAACAAAAGTTCAAGTAAAAGGGATGTCTCGTGGAAAGTCACTTCAAGTGATTGACATGACTTTGAAGGAGCATATCTCCGAATATATATAGAGTTATAAGGTGTATTATCTATCAAGTTAAAGTTCTTTAAGTCTAGATTTCAGCAAAAAAAAATGCTCGTTAATCCGAGTTTTATACCAACAGTTATGCTCATTTCAAGACAGTATTATTGGCTAGGAAAGTGCCCAGGAGCATGAGTGCCAAGGTAGGTAGGGAGCAAGCATCCCCCTGCACGCGCGAGGCCACGTCGCATGGTGTGCCGGGCACAGACACCTCCCAAGCCCGACCAGCTCGCCTATTTTAGGCAATTTTGAGCTAAAAAACTCATTTTAATCCATTTTTTACTTTATTTTTTTCATAATTCAAAACTCTCTTCCATGGTGATAACATATCCAAGGTAAGAACTTATATTTCTAGGCCAAATTCCCCTATAGTCCATGCTCGGAAAGGGTTTTTTATGCCATAAGCTTCATGGTGATGTTGATTTCTTAGATTTTCATTGTGTTTGAGTTGTTGAAGTTTTATAGCAGTTTGTAGAGCTTGAAAAACAAGTGGGAACATGAGGTAAGTTTTATACACAACTTCCTCTTCGTATACATATCGAACTCTATCAATTTTTATAATTTTTTTGAACTACAAAACAGTGATAGGAAGTCATAGTACTGGGTAGCGTTTGTTGTATAATAAAATGAAGTAAATTGATATGAAAGAGGAGGTTGGATTATGGAAGGTAGGTGTGTCACTCTTCAGAGACGCGTATGGAAGTGGTGGATTAAGTCAGTGCGAAATACACCTTGGAAAGATATCTCGGGAGCTCATCGCTCTTACGAGATGTATATTATTGTTGTTGTTGATTGGTTATAATTGTTGTATGATATTGAATTATGTGTTGTGGTGAGTATATCACCTTGGTTGATCATTTAGGAATGACATTATCGTCTTATCATTTGGTGATACATTTTATTGTAGCCTCGCTAGAACATTTTTCACGTGGATATAGTGTACGGTTGAGCTTTCCGTTCTTCCTACAACTTAAAGAGAATGCGTGTTGAAAGGTATGTTAAGGCTTTGTATATGTTTTTGTTATAACTCCTTATTAATAGAAACTTATAGTTTAAGAAAGTTACACTCAAATACGTATTCCTCAAATGTTTGTTATAAGTTTCTTCATTGACTACGTTATATTGTTAATCACTGTATGTAACCATATGAGCTCATCTTGGACAGCCTTATAGTCAAATAAAGTAAGAAGGTAGTTCAAATTACTTGCGATTAAGGAAGCCAAAAATGAGTCCTAAAGTAACTATCAATTATACGAGGTAAGTAGACAAATGTTGAAAGGCTTAAAATGTCAAAGTAAAGATATATGTTAATAGGTTCACTCATGAGTTGTGACTTTATGGTTCCTTCCTTTATTGCTATCATAATTGCATTCTCTTTATATTGTTATAGTCTAAGAATAATATAGCCCAATGTCGTGATAGTATAAGTCGGTTTGGCAATTTGCACATTCTTTAATGTCAGTCAACAAGGAGTCGGCTAAGTCAAGTTATTTATGAGATCAATAATGTATGTCTTTATGTTTATGTGTATAGTCTTCAGAGGTATGACTCAGAGGCTAAGACATCCATTTGCATCTATATTATTTATTTCATTCATTGCATACACCACCTGTTGGGTACGTTATAGATTTACACCCTCGGCGAGATTTCCGAGAAGATATGGTTATCATTGCACCTATATGACTTATTTACACTACTTTGAGTTATCTAGTAGGTGATAGACATTTTGCAAAATGTCTATCACCTATTAGATAACTCGCAAGTCTATATATATATATTCATGTTGAGTCTAGAAGTCAATTTTATGTAAAGTGTTACTTATTATTGTACACTCACAGTGGTTTCCAGGATATAGAGTTGACTCTTATTTTTTCAGTTATCATTGTCATTATTGCTCCTTCCTATTATTATTACCTGCCTTATAGGCTTGGTATATTATTTCATATTGCATTCATGCCTGCGGGTTCAAGTAAAGCTTCTAACAGACCCTCTCAGTAGGAGTACCTTTAGCTAAGGTTGTTGTCAATAAGCTGCATGTCATTTGGAGCCGTTGATCTAGTATTTCTTTTGTTTGATGTGGGCAGGGTGGGGCCCTTTCTCACCTAGTTATTAGCTATACTCTTGTAGAGGCTTGTTAAACTCAAACAGCGGGTTTTATATGTACATTGTCTGGCCTTGTCTGGCCTGTTAATAGAGTTATCAGTGTATGGCCTTGTCGGCCTTGTGTTTTATATATTTGTGTTATTTAGTTGTTGTCTAGATGACTGTTGTGTTGTTATTTATGGTCATAAGGTGGACTTATCAACAATTTATATTGCAGATTATTTACAAGTGTTATGTGGTTCGCTGGGGCCAAGAGGCACCGGTGTCGGCCACGTCCCCTAAGATTTGGGTGTGACAAACTTGATATCAGAGTATATCATATTCTAGAGTGTCTACAACCCATGTGTCACACCCCGAGTCTACACCTTGGACGGGACACGGTACTTGGAGTCACAAGTAACCCCAAGTTAACCCCTGGTCTATCATACACTGATATTCTAAGTAAAACATGCATAGCGGAAGCTTTGAAATAATAACATAAAATATTTTAGAAAGCTAAAACTGAAACATAAAGTTTAAAACATCTGAACGATCTAAAAGTATGAAATCAAGTTTGTGTCTAAAAGCCATCTAACTGATGAGTTGTTGGGACAAGCCCCCAGCTAACTCTAAATCTAGTTGAAAGTAATGAAATAACTGAATGAAATAACATCCTCGAAAGATGAGGACTCACACTTCTGCTGTTGAGGAGGATCTAAACTACAGCGACTGACGATGTTGAGTCTGAGAACCTGCGGCTGTATGATAAAAGGATACAAAATAAAAGTATGCGTTAGTACTTTGAATGTACTGAGTAAGTGAGAGAAAACATAATGCTGGATATAAAATGACTAAGCTGAAATGACATGCAATGACCAACTAATATACTGAACTGTAACAACTGAAGTAAACTGAGATGGTCAAGATGACCCTGTCTGGTGGCCAAAGACATACCCTAAATCTGAAAGTTTCGAGTCTGAGATACTGTACTGAACTGATCTAAATTGATAGAGCTCGAACTAAACTGAACTGCTTATTCTGAAACTGGACTGGACTGGCCAGTGGGAGAGTCTGTAATCGACATATAACCACGTGAGTTAGACGTGGAGTCCGATGTATACACCCCACCGGTAGGACCCAATATACCTTGCCAGGGTATAAAGGCATGAACTGGGTGATCACAAGAGTCTGGGGCCAATCAGGCGGAGCCAAATAATACGCCTTTACGGCAATGTAGTTGAAAACTGGTCTTGTGGAACCCAGGCCCGCTCGGTGCTAGTCTCTCCCATTGGAAAACCTAGACTAAATTACTAAGATGATAAACAAAACTGGGGTCCAAGAATAGTCGGATATAAGCTGAAAGTACCACAGTGTATGGACAGATGCAGAAGCTGCGTTCTAGGCAGTTGGGGTTGCTTACACAAAGGGAAGCATCGTGCTTAGTATTATAAGAAGCAAATTGTAATGTGAAAGCAAGTGCGAGGCTATTGAGCTATATGTCCCTAAAATGTCATGACCGCCCGATGGACCAATAAATTGGATTACGAATCGATTCGATGGCCAGGAGGCACCATAACCTTCGGGGGAAAGAGTGAAGTCAAGAAAGTGATGGAGTTGACAAATTCTATATGGTTTTGAAGAGATTCTACGTTCTAATTGGGCGAACTACTAAGCGGCCCTAACGAGGAACTCAACTCATTTCAACAACAGGAATTCTATAATATTGATGTTCTGCAAAATTTCAAAGAAATCTGTCAAACCAGTGTTCTCAGATTTCTTTCCATTTGTGTGGGGAGCTAGAATCATTCTTATCAGGGAATAATTATTCAACATGTCATCTGATAATAAATACTAAAAATCGGTCAAATCATCTTCACAAACTGGAGACGAAATTTGTCACGCAAATATGTTTTCACTCGAAAATTTAGGGCTTAAATTCACTTTTGCGAGAACATCAATAATTTAGGTAAGAACTAATGGATGTCGTATCAATAATAAGCATGGATATCATTCTAAATGAAATCAACGAATATGACATGTAATCTCTTGTATTTACAGTTCGGGCTAAAGCGTGGATAAACTATAAAGGGTTAGGGGACACAAGGGAAGAACAATTCCTTGTTGAATTCCCACATACACGACTAAAGTTCTCAGGAGAAAGAAAACTCGGCTAACAGCGATGGAGGAAACGCTGAAACTTTGCTTGAGTTCTTGAGAGACTCTTCGCCAGCTTTTGAGAATAAACGTGGGGAATGAGGGGAGGCCATTCGTTCCAGCTGTAAGATACGAAATTCCATCTAAAACAACGTAGTTTAAAATTTAGAAATTACTAAGCATACTTATCCACGGGAAAAGCTGTTAGGTGGTCACAACGGGTCGTAGTCGATGACACGACTCGCGATCAATGATCAAAACTCGTGCCAAAAAGCCCTATAGATCATAGGTGACACGACTTGTGATCACACATAGCAGTCGTGGTAAGGGCTGTGGGGTCTGTTGCCTCGCTGCAGCAACATTTGATCCAAGTCGACCCACGGGTGACCTAACGGGTCGTTAGGTCTCTGACGACTCTTTAGGTGAGTCGTTTTGAGGTAATTAAATTCTCGATTTTCGGTTAGTCTCGGATCTAGTCTTTGAGTTTAGGGACATTGCAGATGCTAGTATGGTCTTGCTTATAAGTGTGTTATGTACCACACTTATAATTAAGAAAGGCTATAGGGTATTTAGGAATGTTTATATATTTTTATACGATAGATCGTGCAAGTAGGTTAGTCATAAGAATTTCAAATTCGCTCGTGCCTCATAGATGTTCACCAATGATGTCTAAAACAGATAAAATATTGTTATTAAAGCGAAATTTTGGTATAAATGAGAAGGCACTAACTTTACCACGGTAGTCATGAAATTGGGCTTAAAGTCGAATGATTCTTTGATGACTGGCACATTTGCAGTGTTCAAAGAAGTTAGAAGGATCACGTCAATTTCGTCTCCTTGTATTTTACCAACTCCTAAGGGAGTAGTTCGAAGGACCTAGTGCCCCGATTCGGCCGTACGCACCAAAATGGACTAGGATATTCATAATGTGCTCCAATTACTAATCTAGGTAATACTATTTTGGCAACAACAAATAAGAGCAAAACCCTTTGATAGTTCACGAAATTGGCCAATGCAGAAAATATTTATTTCCTATCTTAGAACATGGAGTCTAATTAAGAAGGGTTTTATATCGCTGTTTGAGTAAAGGGACACGGATACACATTAGTTTCTAGTCCCAGGTTCAGGTGGTTAATAAGTTTACGGATGTGTTTTGGATGACTTGCCAAAGTATTCCCCAAAAGAGTGATTTAGCTATTAATTTGTTGCCAGACACGCCGGTTGATATGTATTCCTCCGTATAGAATGGGCGTGCAGAGATAAATTAATTGTTAAAATATTTTCCTTGTGTTCGAAGGATTTAATCCAATTTAAAATTCACGGTATTTATTCATGTCTGACGTATGCCTGAGTGGCCGAACAGAGAAAAGGAGTAGGACAAGAAAGTCAGGTTTACATAAATATAAAAATATTTAGGATGTCTTTAAGTTATAGTTTTCATACGACCAGATTATTCGATTAATAATGCTTTACTTGGATGCAGAGCTTAGTTTTAACCATTATAGTTAGTTCAAATTATCCTAGAATTTTGAAAATACTAAGTTCAAGAAGGATAAAAAATTTCGTATTGTGTTAAGTATGGTGTATTAGGACTATCGCATTTGGGATATGGGGGTAGGTTACTAGTGGGGACTTTTTAGTAGTATTAAAGAGACATTGTTCAAGTAAAGATAAAAACACTATGTTGTAACTAACATAATCAATAGTAGCCTCTATTCGTCCCTTAGGAGCGGGTTTACAAACCTCGACGGAGTCAAGCGAGGGTAAAGAGGCGAGATTTGGGTCAAGTAAAGTTGGTTGTATATATTTTTATTCAATCACGAGGACTTGGGATTATCATCTGAAATTATTGCAAGTATGTTGTTCATTGCTAAGTAAGCTTGAAACAGAACTAGAGTTACTTCTTAGGCTAATTGTTGTATCTATATCAATTGGCGGACTATTCTGATTAGATATGTCTACCAAGGTATACGGTGATGATTATTACTCATAATACTTTGGTTGATCTAGAGACATCAAACATGGATAATTTGGACGTTATTGTGATATGAATTAGTTGCATCTTTTCTAAGGTGTAAGTTGATCATAGAATGGAAAGACAACCACTTAACACCCCGACGCTAAGTTTACTTCTCTAACAAGATACGAAATGATTTTCAAAGGTATATATAGCATTTATTTCAAATTTGAAGCATAGAAAAAGAACTAGCAACTCCATTCGTCTTAACGGTTAATGAATTTCCAAAATGAGCTTCAAGATTTTTTTAGAAAGGATATTGGAATTATTATAGATAAACCTACATGATAAAGATAACCCGTATTTACTCGTCTTCACGGAATGACTCTGGCCAGGAGTTGAAAGAATTGATAGAAAAGGGACTTCATACGCCCAAAACTTCTCTATGGGATATATTAGTATTATCTGTCCATGAGAATGATAATTGAGCTGAATGTGTATTATCTGCAGCTGACTAAATAAAGTTACTTTGAGGAGGAATGTTTGTTCCTTACGAGAAATTATGATCTCTTTGAATTAGCTATAGAATACCAAGTGTATCTCATAGGTTTGAATAGGAGGCTTTTTAGCACAGCAATGAGATTATTATTTACGCCGTGGGAGAGCTAAGGAAGTATCGCAATTATTTGACTCCACGATCTTGAGTCAATAGTTATAACATTCATTATAAATTCATGGAATTAATAGTCATATGAAGTTGACTTTATATTCACAAATCACGGATCTTTGGTATATGTTTAAGTAATGAAAAATTGAGTTGAGGCAAGAAAGGTGGCTTGAGTTATTGAAAGATTAGAATGTTGATATCGTATATTATTACGGTAGAGCCAAGGTTATAGCAGGAATCTTTTGTTGTAAATCCATGGAGCGTTTGAAGTAGGTTGAAAGACACAAGATAAAGATGATTAAAAGAATTATGGAGTTGAGCGACTAGAGATTGATAGCTAGACTTAAGTGTCAAAAAATTCATTAGGATATTAGGAGAAATTACCTAATTAGAAGTGAAGAGGTCGGTATAATTCAGGAGTTAGTAAGCAGGAAGAGTTCATGTAGAAATAAGCCTAGTTTGAGGCATAGAAAGATGAAGTGCTCGGATTGAGATTAATCATGTGAATAAGAAGTAGGAGATATCGAGACGGAACAGCAATAAGAGTTCAACATATATGACATTTAGCCTACCAAATAATGACGAAGTATACCATGACACGATGAATGTCTGAGTAGAATAAACTAAGAGATGTCACAAAAATTGTGACTCGATATTGAATTACCGGTATGTAAAAATAGGGCATCAGGAGCCCCGAAGGATTAAATCCATAATATAAAAGTTAGCAATAAAGAAATGGAAAGTCAGTATTATAGATTACACTACGAGTTTTCCCTTATATCTTGAAGATATGAGCTCGTAGAGAAGTTCGATAGGCTTAGGACTATGTATGCGGCTAAAGAATTTGCGAGGTGGACCCATTTCTGAGAAGTACCGATTTCCATTCAATCGGATATAGACACCCCAACTTACAGCAAAGTTCTAGAGACTTTCTAGCAAGGTTTGAGTACTTGATAAACCTCGGTATGGCGTATCGTCGCGGCCCGGTTTGCTCCGGAGTCTAAAGTATACTATTCAAATATTGAGAATATATTACGAGTCTAAGTACTAAACTTTGAAAGTAATGGAAAAGATTATTTATCCCTTATTGAACTTGTATCTCATGATAACTACTATGTTGAGCATTAGGATAAATCATTATAAAAACATAGGATAAGAGCGGGGATCTTCGGACGGGGTCTTAACGTCGGGAGTCCCGGCCTATTAAATACGACTTGATTAAATCAAGTTAAAGGAAGATAAAGGTTATAAAGAAATGATTATTAATAGATTAGAAATGAGGCTTCACTTAGATATACGACATTGAGGATTAGAATTTAATATTAAGAAAATTTGACTTATTTATAAATCTCGCCAGATTGATATGTTGTTACGAGATTGGATAATGAAAATTAATATTGGTCAAAACATAAGCGGGCCATACATAATTCTTACGAGGATAAGTCGCATGCTGAGCGCTCTCAAAATTACAACCCAATTCCTCTTGAATACGTTATGAGAAGTTATAAAAGATTACAATTAATCGATTAAGAATTTTCATATTACAAAGGAGTACTCGTGAAAAGGTTCGAAGTTTACAACTACGAGAGATAGCGTTGATAGAAGTACTTTGAAGAGCCTTGATAAAAGTGACGCGGAAAATTAAGAAAATGAGAGTTAGATATCCCACTATTTTTAATCTTAAAAGTTAGTGTTGAATGAAAGCGTATTGAGTACGGAATTAAGATGAGTTGTCACTTTTGAGTTATGTATTTAGTTTTTATAAACAACGAGTTATGCTATTTGGTTGATTAAATTATTTGGATATTATGTTTGCATATCCTGAGAGAGGTATAGGTTGGTTTTGGTGAGTTTTCGAGGTTTTGGATAGTTCGATTTGCAGAGAAAACTCTACCAAAATTTTGAGAAAATTCTAAATATTCGAGTTTATAGGCATTATCCTCGTTGAGGACAAATGATCCTACGGAAGAAAGATGTAACACGCGCATATTTTAAAATTACTAACTTGCTAAGTTGAAGAAATACAAGTTGAATTTTTTTTTGGCTTTAGGTCATCTGATGATGAGATGTCGGGAGAATAAGTTTGAAAATGGATGGTCATATCAAGAAATTGATATATGAAGGTGGTTGAAGAATTAAACCAAAGTTTTAGGTCGAATAAAGCTTTTAAGCAAAAGTTTAAGTTCAAGAGATGTCAGAGTGGAGAGTCACTTCAAGTGATTTAGTATATGTGACTACAAGAAGCATATGTCAGAATATATGTGGAGTTAGGGGGTCATTACCTATCAAATTAAAAGGTCTTTGAGTCTAGTTTTTCGGCAACTGACACCTCTTGTCGATCTAAATTTATATTAAAAGTTACGCTCGTTGAAGATAGAACTATCGGCGGGAAGCAGCTCAAGCGTGTTGGCAAGGAGCAGGGAGCCAGCAACGGGCATCCCACTGCGAGCGCGTGCGAGCAGCAAGCCCGACCAGCTCGCTTTATTTTTAGACAATTTGAGCTAAAAAGCTCATTTTTACTTCGTTTCACTTAAATTTTTAGAATTCGAGCTCTCTTCCATGGTGGAAAAACCTTCAGGTAAGAACTTATATGGCTAGGCCAAATTCACTTATAGTCCATGCTTGAAAAGGATTTCTAATGTACGTAGCTTCGCGGTGATGTTGATTTAAGTAGGTTTTCATCATGGTTGGGTTGTTGAGATTACACAACAGAGTTTGTAGGCTCGGAAAGTAGGTAACATGAGTTAAGTTTTATACACAATACTCTCTTTGTATACATATCGGAGTCATCGATTTTCATTATTTTTCTTGAGCCTTAGTAGTGATGAAAGTCGTGGTACTTGGTAGTGTTTGTTGTGTAATAAAGCAAAGTAAATTGATATGAAATAGGAGTTTGGTTGTGGGAGGTAGGTGCCGCAGGCTGGAGATGCATATGAAAGTGGTAGATTAAGACGGTGATCAAGTACACCTTGAAAAAATACCTTGAGAGTTTGTCGGTCTTTCGAGATGTCTTTGTTGTTGTGAGATATTGAATTATGTCTTGTGTGGAATATCCTGCCCGAGGATGATCATTTAGGAATGATATTGAGCGTCTTATCATTTGGCTAGCCTATTTTAAGGAACTCGAAAAAACTAAAAAATTGAAAGAAATATTTTATAACTCAAAGAATTTTAAAAGGAAAAACAAAATTATTGAAGAATTTCAAAGAAACCTAAAAATGGCTTATCAAAAGAATTTTGTAACACCGAAACTTTTCCAAACCAAACTCGAACCTTTGCAAGAAAAACTCCAAAAGAAACTAGAAATTTTGCCTCGAGGCAGTCGAGACGGCGAATCATGAGTGACTCGCGGCCGACCCGTTTTACGGGTTGTAGTCGACCCTGCCATGACCTTCGGGAACCAACGAGACATGGAATGACGCGTTGGCGAGAAACAGCGGTCATCCACGCCACTCGTTGCGTCGACAGAACCCCGATTGATCCTTTTCAGGGAACCCACGAGTTAACTTGACGAGTCATCGTGTATTGCTTGACTCGCGGTGTGAGTGGGTGGTTAGGGCTCCAGTGCTTCCTCTAGTGACAACGAGTAGCAGCAATGACGTTGTATCACACAATGAGTCATTGTGTCACAGAGGTAACCCGATCCGGGGATCCTCGAACTTTTCCGGTGGAGCGACGAGTCGATACCTTGTCCGTTGGTTACGATGAGTCATTGTGTCGCTCGTTATTGGGCTCCCAGGAGTTTTCTGTCGGTGACAACGAGAAGAACCACAACACGTTGGTCATGCAGCCAGTCGTGGTCCCACTGTTGCCGATTCTAGTAAGCGAAAGTCGAGCCTAAGACCATATTTGGTCCCGATGAGTCGTGGTCTCGACCCCGACGACTCGTTGTGTGGCTGTTAGTCCCCACTGACCAGGCGATTTTCAAATTTCTCCCATGGTTATTTTAGTAATTTCTCGGCTTTTAATTTCTTCAAACTGTCATTTTGGGCATGTTTTGGAGATAATTAAGCGGTTAATCAACTAGATCGCCTCATTACATCTCGACTCTCGATCTCTAATGAAGAACAGACAGACTCCTCGCTGGCAAGTTAGGGCAATCATTTTCCTTCTCGATTCTCAAGGTTTTCTCAGGGATTTCTACACCGAGTGTATGTGAGATTTTAAAATTGGGAATTGTCCTTCCTGGCCCAAATCCGTCTAAGTTTTCTTATCGATTCTAGTCCACACGAGTTTTCGAATGTGAATGAATTTTTAGCTAGATTGTTTATATTGTGGAATATTGTTCATATTAATTGTTCTAAAATTCCACTATCTAGCTATCATGTTGATACTTTTTCTTGTAAAGATGGTTTAGCTAGCTTTGGAATGTAGTAAATTAGAGTCTTGCGTATTTGATTAGTTATTAAATGCTCTTGATTACATAAGTGTTGGGATTCCTTTGTTAATATCGGTTGATATCTTAGTCGGTACATGCTAGTCGATGGTTTACCGAACAACAGTCTACTCGGTATTTTGAAATGTCCCAGTGATCGGTTTGACTATAGTCTTTTCTTGAGGTGTTAGTGGTGCCTCCCAGGATGTCGATCGTCGAGTGGTTATCATACGTGGGGTGTAGCAGAGCCCAGGTTACGACGCTTCCCGGATAAGCAACTCGGCCAATCTTAGAACCACCGGCTTTAGTTTCGGTTTGTTCTTTAGATGGATATGACACTTCAGATAAGCGGCTCGGCCCGGTTTTAGAACACCGATTCACGAGTCGTCAGATAAGACTCTCGAGGCTTAGGATAGTATCCACCGGCTTAGTCTTGGACCCCCGGTTTCGAGCTATCGGCAAGTCGGATTAGGATTATCCAATGCGCGAGTAGGACTTAGAGCGGGCGGACCGTGGTTCCAGAGTGTACCTAAATTCCCAGAACTACGTTGCCAACATGGGTTATTTATTTAGCCTATGGCCCCAGAGACTTATGTCACTAGTTCGTACCTTTATACCTGGCAAGGTATATTGGGTCCTATCGATGGGCGCGTACACATTGAACTCACGTCGCTCACGTGGTAATATGTCGGTTATAGACTCTCCCACTAGTCAGTTTAATTCGAGTTTAGCTCGGCTTAGTTTAGCTCGGCTCGGTATTTGATTTAGAACATGTATATGACTATCGACTAGAATTAAATTATCGATCATATCAATTATATATTGTTGTTCAATTTCTAGTATTTCGATTGGTCATTTCATGTCATTTCGAGTTCAATTATTCATTTCTACATGTTTATATTATCTCACTTACTAAATTACATTCAGAAATCTTGACTTATACCTTCTATGTTGTATCGTATTATGATACGGCGCGAGGTTCCGGCCTCGGCGCCGTTTAGTCGATTCCTTCGGTGATATCGATAAATTGCCGGTTGGTGAGTCCTCATCTTTTGAGGATGATATTTATTTTCTTTCCGAGTTAGACTTTAGAGTTGTTTGGGGGCATCTGCCAACTTCATCATTAGTAGATGACTTGGACATAGACTAAGGCATTCGGTATTGTTTTGAGATATATGAACTTTTATCAAAATAACTTTCTTAAATGATTTTATTATTTTAAAAAGATTCATATGTTTGCTCAGTTACGAGTGTTATGATAGATCATGGGTTGGCTTGAGGTTACTTGCGACTCCAGAAATTACCATGTCTCGTCCGAGGTATTGACTCGGGCGCATTGACATATTCTATTTCAAAAAATAATAATAAAGAACTTTCAAAAAATACATCCAAGTGAATAGTCTTTATTCAAACAAATATACGAATCGAATGAAACGAAAAGATGAAATATTATGGCCTGCTTTATATTTATTTTTACATGAATATAATAGTACGATTGAGCTTCACATTAACTGCTACAAATTGACTAAATGGAAGTTGAAAAGTATGTTAAGGCTTTGTATACATTTTTGGCATGATTTCTTATTAGTAGTAACTTATACTTTAAGAGCATTTACACTCGAATAAGTATTCCTCAATGTTTGTTATGAGTTTCTTCGTCAACTATGCTATGTTGTTAATCATTTTATGTAACACTTATGAGCCCGTCTTAGACTGACCTTAAATTCAAATAAATTAAGAAAGTAGTTCAAGTAGGGTTAAGGAAGCCTAAAATGATTCCTAAAGTGACTATCAATTATACGAGGTAAGCAAGCAAATGTTGAAAGGTTTGAAATGTCAAAGTAAAGGTATATGTTAACGGGTTCTATTACAAGTCACAGCATGATTTCTTCCTTTATTACTATTATATAAACGCTCTTTATCTTTGTTATAGGCTAAGAGATCATATAACCCAATGTCATGAAGTAGTAAGTTGGCTTGGCAGGTGTTACAATCTTCAATGTCAATCGGCAAGAAGACAGCTAAGTCAAGTTATTTATGAGATTTATAATGTATGTCTTGATGCTTATGTGTATAGTTATTAGGGTATGACTCGGAGGCTAAGACATCCGTTTTAATTCATTACATACACACCACGGTTGGTATGTTATATATTTACACCCAAATGAGATTTTCGGGCAGATAAATATTGCGCTTATATGACGATTTACACCACTTGTAAATTATCCGGTGAGCGATGAACATTTTCATACGCGTATATATATATATATATTCATATTTGATAAAGAAGTCGGTTTATGTAAGTGTTACTTATTGTTGTACACTGTAATGGTTTTCGAATACAAGGTGACTCTTATTTTCGTATTATTGTTATTATTGCTCCTTCCTGTTGTTATTACCTTGTTGCATACTCGGTACACAATTTCATAATGATGCGTCGTTGCTGAGAGACGCACACTCATGCGTGCGGGTTCCGGTAGAGCTTCGATAGACCCTCTCGGTAGGGTACCTTGACTCAAGTTGTCGATAAGTTTCATGTCTTTGGAGAGTGATAATCTAGTATTCACATTTTGATATTTTGGGCAAGGTGGGGCCATGTCTGCTTTAATTATCGATTATACTCTTTGTAAGGGGCTTGTCGGCCGAGACAATGGGTTTGTATGCATTGTATGGCCTTGCGCCTGATAGAAGTCGAGTATATGACCTTGTCAACCTTGTGTTATATATATTTGTGTTAGTTAGTTGTTTCCCAGATGAATGTGGTGTTGTTATTTCGATGTTGAGGTGACCTTGTCGGCCATTTATGTGCGGATTGTCTACGGGTTTTATGTGGTTCGCACGGACGAGGCATGGAGTCACCAGGCCATGTCCCCTTGAGGCTGGAGCGTGACAAAAATATTATTAATTTGAAATTTAAATATTTAAATTAAATTTTAAGCTTGAACTTTTCAAACACAAACGCAATGTTTTTTTTTGTTTGTGTGTTTGTGTGTTTTATAATTTTTTTATAACTAATTAAAATTAAATTAAAAAACTAAAAAAACATGAAATTTTAAATTAAAATTATTAACTTTAAATTTTAATAACTACATTTTATTTTAAATTTATGTAACTTGTAATTATATTTGTGCAATTAAATAGTATGCTTGTAATTATGTTATAACAAATAATAAATTGCCATAATTACTATACTATGTAAAAATTAAATTGTATAATTACTATCTTAATAGTTACACTAATTTTAATTACCAATTTTTGAGATACACCTTAAAATGAAATTGTTTTTCCCTAAGAAAAATTATTTTAGTACTTCCATTCAAATAAAGGAAGTTGTTACTTGTTTGTCTTCAAGAAAGGTAGGATGAAAATTATGGAAGGTATGTGTTTAATTTGGAGTATATGATTTTTAATAGTAATTTCCTAAAATCTAAATTCTCGAACATTCTTGAAGGATTTACACTAATAGTTTTTCTGTGGCTGGAAGTGACAATCACCTTGGTTGTTTGGTTCTTTGATAAAAAGGACTTTTCAAGCACTCATTGAACCAACTTTATCAATTAAGTAGTATAAATAAAGATGAGTCATTGGCAATTTGGCATTTCCTTGGGCTGTTACAACTTCTAATATTTTTATTGCAACTTCTAAATGGTGTTACGTATTATGACTTGTTTTTAAGACGATAATGATGAGGAATAATATATTTAATGTAATTTTATAAAATGAAACTTAAAAGGATAAAGTATATAAATAAAATAATAAATAGTAATAGAATAAGAATTATAACAAAATAATATGATAATTGAAGTCTGATTACGATAGAAATCGAAGAACAAGATACTATAGGTGTAACGCTATGACTACTAATATGAACAAACAACAAGACAACAGCTCTTCACCTCTTGTCTTCTGCTTCTCCAGGTGTAATTCACTTTCACCCACATCTAAGGTCGGTATGTCGATAGTGAAGTCTTCATCCGTATTTAATCCTCTCTCAAATACTTCTTCGGTCTACCTCACACTTCTTTGGAGCAGTAGTAGTCTCTCCCACTTGGCACTCCGCGTTGGGGCGTTACGTGCATCTCGACTACCATTATGCGAACCGTCTCGACTTCAACTTTGTCTTATCATGCCAGAAGTCACTCGCTGCTTGTCCCGGATATCCTTATTTTTAATGTCTCTCACCAATATCTTACGCTGCCTTGCTTCGCAACATACTCATTTTGCGATTTTCATCTTTGCAACGTGAGAGTGCTTGAGCGCGATACTCGACCCCATCCTGATAAAATTGATCAGAAACCCGTCGTTACGTAGAACTTGTTTTAAGTTTTGGTAGCACATAACATTACACAAGGACTCTACATACGAGCCTCCATTTCATCCCCCGTACCGATACGATGAGTGACATATCCTCGTTATGAGTCTCTCCATTTTCTTGAATAATAAACTCAAAATACTTGAAATTTTTCTTTTCTAAGTAACTTGTGTATCAGTCTCACTTTTACTTAGGACTCATACATTACGTCATTAAATTTACACTCCAAATATTCCGTCGGAATTGTTTATTAGAAACGGAAAGAATTCCTGGACTTGGTCTTGTTTTACGACATTGATCTATCTTGTTTAAAAGATTGCTTTTTAAAAAATTGATAAGCATTTTCCTTTTAAGACATTTGGTAACAACTAATAACCCATTTTGTTTAGGAAAGTTCTAAAATGCTCTTGAACTTTTTTTCCCCCAAAATCAAATGGAAGTACATATCTTTTCCTTAAAGTCATTTATCCAAAAATTTGATTTCCAAAAGAGTGATATTAGACAAAAAGATTGACAATTAAACTTCTTGGGAAGAACTTGTAGCAAGTTACAACAAATAGTTACCTCAAAAAGAGTTTCAATAAGGCAAGTATAAGAATTTTTCTCTGGAAAAATTGTTTCTTCTCAAGTGAAACTATGATCAAACTAATTTAAGAAATTAATATACTTTGTAGGAGTTGAATTTGTGGAAACTCAAAACTAAATTTCAAAAAAAAAAAAAAAAGAAAGAGAGAGAAAGAAGTCTAGGCCTAAATGTCTTCTAAAAGATTGGAAATTTCCTATAGCACTTATGTGTATTCTCCAAAAATTTAAACCTATCAAATGGGTTAAGATTGGCCCAATAAAAAATCAGGCCCAAAAGGTCACAATGGCCACCCAACCCACCAAAACACCTCCTACCCTTCTTTAATTTTATTTTTAAGTCTCAAATTTATAAAATTATACCTTGCCCCTAAGCTTTACCTATAGATACTTTTAACTATTCTTCATTTTTCACATCTTCTTCTACTTACTCTCTCTCTCTCTCTTAAATTGCTAATTTGTACAATGAATAGTCACTCCTTGTGTGTCTAAGCCCCAAAATCAATAAAAGACAAGTAGGGTGTTATCAATTTAATAATTAAATTTATAGATAGGAGTACAGTTAGAATGTAAAGGACATGTTTTTTGGTCCAGCAGAAATTGATTGTCTAATAAAAATATATATAAAAAGGGGGTTGTTCGCTACTTTTTTTGGTAAAATTTATTTTCGATGAGGACATTTTCATGTCGTTTATTCAGTATTTTCTAAAAAAATTAAGTGGTTTACACACTATCCACAAACCCAAATTGTGAATTTACATTTTTAGTTAGATTTGCTTATGCAATGAACTGTATTTTCTTTTTTTTTTTTTGAGCCAAAAGTGTAGGAATATGTCACATTACTTTTCTCACTTTAACATAAAATTTAAATAATTAAATTTATTTATTCTTATTTTGGTTATTAACTTTTTTGGTAAATAAATTTTATTGTACTGATAAACATTACAATGCGGGATTAAAAAAAAAAACAACTAAAGGCTACATTCAACCTTTGAATTAACCCTTACGGTTGCCTACTACCACTGCTCGGCCTACGAAGCCTCGTATGTATCGGTTCATACACGGTATGTGCTCAAGGTTGTGACTTCCTTTCAGAAATTTGTTTTTCTTAGGGTTCCTCCATGGCATACCGTACATAACAATTTTAATCCTTATCGGTAGTATCTCTCCATCTCGCTTGAAATAGAGTAGTTTTCTTTTCTTTCCAAAGCTAGTAAATACATCCTGCTTTACCATTTTATATATTTTCTCACTCGGTGATGCAGCTTCTCTAGTTAAGCATTCATATCAATTCCTGTCTCTAATCGAAAGGTTCAATACATCGACACGCACCCGGCAAATAGTGTCCTCCCGACAATTGAAGAGTAAGGGCGTACAAAGAAAAGAAGAGATGTACGAGGCACTCCAGTTGGTGATTATTCCATATTTGACTAGTCTGTTCTTAGTATATAGACTTTTCAATCGTGTAGCTCTGAGGTAAATATCGTTTTAGGTGCGCAGAAGTTTAATGCACACTAGTTTCCTCCATTGAACTTTAGGGAATGGTCTATGTAGCCTCTTGTAGAAATTACGGATAGTAAAGTCGTAACGTACATAGATGTTGATGTAGTCATAGCCAATGGACTCATAGTACTTTTTCTCTTGAAAATCTTCCTCAGCACACAGATGTCTATTTTGGGTCGATGGACCAGTGGTTGATTCTTTATGTAGTAGGTCTCTTTCATCGACCCAAAACTTATCCTTTTTGTAACAGGCTCCAAAGCAACTTGCAAATGGCCAGATTTTATTCCATTGTTCAATGTTAAATCAAGATGAGTCCACTACTTCCTACTTTTGGTTTTAGCGGTTGTTCACATCTTTATAGGCACTTTTTGTTATCCTTTGTTTACCGAGTCTTTAAGAATTTCTACCTTCTGATGATCATAATGGTCACCTTAGGAGGACAAATATTTGAGATCAATAAGTTTGGTTGAAAACTAAAACACTCTTTTATTAGTTGCATTCTTCCAACATAAAGGCTGACATTTTAGTTGTCCAGAGGTGATCTGCCCATGATCTTGTCAATAGTGGCCGTTGCATAATAGTCGACCTTTTAGAGTTGGTGGTACTCCTAGGACTTAAAAAGTAGTTCCCCTTTAAAAAACCAATAGGTTGTAATATTTTCTCACGGACACCATTTGCTTAACCAAAATAAATGGAGCTCTTGTTTGTATTGACTAGGATTTTTTGATGCGGCGAGAGAAGTTTTGAAGCATGCGTACTAAGTGATAATACATAGTTGATATCTCCATACAGAGAAAAATAACAAGTCATCAACAAATCCTATCTGAACAATCTTAAATCTTGACACATTTAGGATGATATTTGAATACTCAATTGTGATTCAAGGATTCGCCAATCTTGAACTACTACATGACTAGGACAAACAAATAGGGTGATAAAGGATCTGCAATACAAGTTCTCTCTTGGCCCCGGAGAATGGTTGCGGTGGGCATTTATTTAGTAAGATGAGTAGGAGACTATTTTGACATAAGCTAGAACCCAGGTTGATAAATTTAGTAGGAAAGTGCGGAAACGAGCAAGATCTATTGAAGGACCCTCCACTAAGTCATATGCTTTTTGTATATCCCTTGGCGATACACCTAGGTGATATTCTCTTCCTACCATATCCTTAATCAACTCATGACTTAAAATGATATTATCAATATTAGTGCAGTGCAAAAGGCTGATTGGTTGGAGTTAAATAGAAATTAGTAACAATGTTTGCATTCTCTTTATAATAATTTTGGAGATCACTTTGCTAAAATGTAGGCTGTGAGATATAGGTCTATACTCTCGAATAGTAGAAGGATTTTTGACCTTTGGTATTAGAGTTACTATGGTATAAGTAATAACTCTATACATAGTTTGATTCAAAAATATATTGGTAATTTGACTACTATCATTCTATGCTTTTTGGAAAAAGCGTATCAAATTATCCGTCAGGTGTTTTCATCATCAATCCCTTTCATATCTAGGTAGACCTCTTCTTTAGTAATAGGAGTTATAAGAGTGAGTTGTTAGTTTCTATTACAAGTGTATCCATTTGACATAACATTTGGATACATGGGTGAGGGTGTATGAGTTATTGATCCCGACAAGTTTTTATAAAACTTCAGAATTTCATTCTTAATTTCAGGAAGTAGTAGTGAGTAAGTGCCTATTAGTATCATTCAACACCAATTTGGTTGTTAGTTTGTCTACACTTCATAAAAGGCAAAAATATTTAAGAATTTAAGTAATATTGAGTACTTACACCCTTCTTTCTGCTTGAATGCTTTCTCTATAAGTCTTTACTTCTATTTGTTATTTAATATCCTGGTCTTAGGTGGTAATTTCTTGAGTGGCTATGATCGATCATCGGTAATTGAATTTCATGTAATTTTTCCACAGTAGCCAAAAATTTTGCAGATTAATATTAGAGAATTCTTTGCTATTTAGTTTCTTCGGTTCATACCGCGTGCTTTGGCTTCCTTACGCACATTGTGCCAGTGCCTGCCTTTGTAGTGTTCCAAGCCTTCTCAGTTATCGGTGATCACTTGTGATCGGCCACAATATTTATAAACTTAAGGCCTTTACTTTGGAATCAATGCGCCATTGCGTGCTTGGCACAAAGGTGTGGTTAGAAGGAAAGATTAAATACAGTAACTGATGTGAGGAAATTTGGTTAGCCGTACATTGTTGCCAAGGCTCGATCTATCTTCTTTTTGTGAGTGTGGTTATTAGTCTATGTATACCTCCTACTAATAGTCTTTATCTCAGCAATGCCTATGTTGTTCAAGAAACCTCTTTGAGTCGATTCATAGGCTGGGCACCACAATCACATCATAACTTACGTGATTAAGCGTGTTGAAGTCACCCGCTATGCTTGAGGAATTTATTTGCAATCAAGACTTGGGGTTCTATCCATATAGGGGAACTATGTGCGTTGTATGAAGTCCATAAAGCTATGATGAATGCGTGATGTTCATTTGTCATAAGAGTAACTACACCATATTATGAACCACGTAATTAAAATTCACACCCCATCCATGGATCCCAGTTATCACGTCAGCCCAGGGGCATGGCCCGACACCTAATGCCCTTTTTGCTAGGACTGTGAACATTGGACTAGTTGAGCACGAGCCTTACGGTGTCGGCGACTCCTAGCTCTGGATTCAAGAAAACGACGGGCTATATAGCAGTGTAAATACGGCCTCCGTGGAGCTGGGCTATATGTACAGCAGAAAACAACGAATTTCTACGAGCAAGCCAGATGATAGGAACTTTATGCGGCGAAACAAGGCCACCAATGCTTGTCTAGTTATTTGAATCAAGAAAGCAAGTGCTAGCGCCTCGTGACCAACAAGATCACCAGCACCAGGCGAATAAGGCCCACTTGCGGGCCATCGCCCAAAAAACTAAAACATACACGCGGCCTCGCACGGCAGTACGGTAACCGCATGGGAATATACAATCTATGACCTCCCAAGAATGCGATAAGATGGTCGGGACGGGCCCGGCCTACCCGTACTATACAACAAAGAAAAGAAATAAACATCTAGGCCATCGCTCCGGGATGACGAGGGCGTGACTCTGTGTCTTGGTAGGCTACGAGGATCGGCTCTCTTAAATGCATAGTATACTGCGACAGAAATGTCGCGCCCCAACGGCGTCGGTACCACTTTGTCTTAAGTATGCAAAAGCAAGCCAAACATATTTGAAGGTAAACATTAATGCGGTAATTCTTTGAATGACGGAGGATAGCTAAAGCATCTAGGATAGTAAGAATCATCTTGAGCTTAAGCATCTTTGGAAGGAAGATAAGAATCGTACATGTCGATGCGGCGTCCTGCTTGTTATCAATTTAATAAGTAACATATATATATAGATAGCATACAAGAACCTATACCGGCCCCATAAATGGGAAGGTGCCAGCGTCAACACGCAATCTATACCCACACTACCAGGAGTCGCCGTCGAAATAAATTCGGTCATTTCGTCTAATAACTACGAGCACCCAACACAGCCCGCAGGTACGGCTTGGGCTCTGCAGGGCTTTTTGAATATAAGCGTATTTAGTCAGAAGGACTCTTGTAAGCTATGTCAGAGATGCAGTATCACATGTCGTGCCTGAAGGCGCAGCGCTCGGCAGTATGCTATAATCTTCGATCAACTGCTTGTAAAGGAATGTTGCATCCCGTCTTCGTCTACGCGGACGACATGCCACTCACTTGGAGTGACGTATCCCCTCACCCTCTTGCGGGCGAGAGTCGACAGACTATTAACCTTGGGGCGGCAATGATGTTCTAGAGGTGCCCACATAAAACAATCGAGTCTCTCACAAAGCTGATAATAATCACATATAACATGCATATAAATGCGATAGCCTTTGTTCGGTTACGACATTACATTTAAACCTCTTCTTGAATTAAAGGCGAGATACGTCTTGAGTCTAGATTGATATCTCCATTTACATTTAGTACAAATTTATTGACTTTTATTAATGAATATGGCATAATAATACAAACATACTTAACATATTACGGAACTTCCTTACGGAATTTATTACATTTTACTATACTAGAATTACTAACTTTAAGCGGCAACGTACCTCGGTTTGTCGGTTTCAGAAGCTAGCGGCGTAACTACGGCCAATATTCGGCTATTGCTTCTATTGTATTCACATTCATAGCAATTAGAACTAAATTCATCAAATTCCGGAAGAAAGTGCTACTTGAATATATATATATATATATATATATATATATATATATATATATATATATATATATATATCCAAACTTTGACTTATCAAAAAACAATAGAAAATTCGCTATTTCTCGGAAGTCCAGAAGGGAGAAACACTTACACTAGGGCTAGGAGTATATTGACACTAATTTTGAGCAATTCCACTTACCTTAGTTCGGTAGGACGACGAATCGCCGACCGAATTTCACGAAACTAACTCCGTAGGAATGCTCACTGCAGCTCAATACTTCGCTACCCGAAGTTATTTCGAGTTTGAACCGCGTTTAATAGCGTAATCGAAAGAAAATTTCAATGGAATCCTCGTGCCCTCTGTTTTCTGGTTGCTCTCTGGTTTATTCACTGGGAATATTTGATAATTATCATTAAAAATCGAAGTGGGGTTTTTATATACTTGGGACTGCATCTCACCTCTATGGCACGTTGGCCATCGCGGAGGTGAGCCCTCCGTGGCATGTTGGCCATCGCGGAGGGGCCTGCCCGGCCTTTTCTTGCGATGGTTTGACGCGGCGCTTGTCCGGTCTTCCCTCGGGCCTTTTTCTAGCATGTATGACATTCTAAAACTCTTAACCAACATGCGAATATGCCATCTAAATGTAAAAAATTTACAGGGTGTAACACAGATAATCCATAATCTTTCACTCCCTGCATTATAAATACTAAACCATTTTTAATTATCTGCTAGCTTCTGTGTAATAGTAGTTGGATACTTCTTTTGAACTTTGTGTTTAGAGATTGCGAGTAAATTGATTTTATTTTTTCTAATAGAAGTCCTTAGTTTTTTTTGTTTTCCCACTTTATTAAGCCCTCTAACATTTCAAGCTATTAACATAGTAGATTAGGGAGGAGGAGGGGAAGGGGGTCTGTCATCCTCACCACCACGCTGATTGTTATGTTGCCCCAATTCAAATTGAGTTTGCTCACCTACCACCACCAAGATATTGAAGCCATTAGTAATAGCTATACCGTGATCTTTGTAGCTACTTAACTGATTCTTAATAGCAGATTTACTTCTAATCTCCTGCTAGTCATCTTTTTGCAAGGAATTAGGCATGCTAGTCTCTTAAAGTTGTGAATTAGGTTGTAGTGGTGTTGCATTCTTTAAAGGTTGTTGGTTTTGCTTGTGTCTCCATTATTTTAGAGGTTTCTTATGTATTTACCTCTTTAGCTCGACTATTATTTTTGAATTTGGACCTTCTTGTTGTTGTCTTGTACAATTGTGTCCAACCGTTAGTCAGTCATTACAATACAATGGGATCCAACCATAGTCTATAACTTGTTCAAAGACCCGATCATCAGGGCCATGCACTTCAATACTTCTTGGTAACGGTTTAGTGATGTCCATCTCAATAGGGAGTCTGGCATAAGAGATTCTTTCAGCATGAATAGTGCAACTATCCATATATAGCGGGTGCTTGAATCCTCTTCCGATCTTTTCTAATGGTCATGTTACTCCAACAGTTCAAAGGTAAATTAGGGAGTTGAACCTAGATAGGAATGGTTTTCAATACCTCATCACGAAGACTGAAGTGGACAATCCATGGCTTGACAATTATAGGTTGCTATTCATAGTATGTGGTCCTGAGTAAAGGACCTCATCTCTATCCTCCACACTGCTAAATAATACTAAAAAAATACCCTTCATTATGATTGTAAACCTCAGGTTTAACATCAAAATTCCATTGAGCGGCTATGAATCTCTAGAGTGCAACTATCGTAGGTTCAGTCCCAACCACATATAGCACCACCCTTTTTTTTTCATTTTTCAGTAGCTTCAGCTATATCCTCTTTTGTATTTATACTACCCTCATCCCTTCCTTGATAATAGGGCTAAAAAGTTCCAGATCCATATCTTTGGAGCCCATGGGGGATCCTTGGAATAAGTTTGCCCAATTTTTATTTTCTTTAGCATCTGTCTTCAGCGAGTCTATATTCCCCGTGGTCTGTGTTACTGTTCCATTAGACTGTCGAACCATAGATCCTCCAGTTTGGTTCCGATCATTGAGGATTCTTCCCAGGGTTTCTACTACCAATCACTAAAAAGTGTTCATTAGTCAACTGTGGTGGAGTGCGCATTGGAGTTATCAATCGAGTTACCAAGGGAGTGGTGTAAGTCTGTTCTGCTATGAATTTCTCCGGATCCAGCAATTAAATGTCTTTTCGCGATCATCCTCGTCTCTTTGTCATCGTCTTTGGTGAAATCAGCTCGCATGATAATGTGCGCCGAGAGAGAAAGAGAGGTAACCTAATGATTGCTTATTAACTTATCCTGTAAAGAAGATGTTGTCAATAT
>JACEIK010000205.1:122432-147687 GCA_018107945.1 Datura stramonium | reverse complement strand
TAAAAAATATATAGCAACTGTTATACATAAAAATAAACCAAACCAAATAAAAAACCCAAAAATAACAAACTCAAAATATAAATTACATCACATAAATATTTTTGGAAAAAGCATAGTATTCCCTGTTTATAATTTAACATAAAATTGTTACATTAGAATAAATGACCTAAGGAAAATAATTTGAGACTAGAAAGGGTAGTAATCTCTCTTTCTCCCTTTATCATCCTTCATCATCACACACACACACACACAGAGAGAGAGCTGCATAAACCCCATTTTCCTCTTTCTCCATTATATCATCCATCAATAAAAACATATATATACACCAATACATACAGAGAGAGAGAGAGAGAGAGAGAGAGAGACGAGGAGTAATTTAACCAAAAAAAGAAAAAAGAAAAGAAAAGAAAAGACAAAGACAAACATGAAAAACAGCCGCAACCACCATTATCAGAATCTATCGTCCGCCATCGAAACGGCGGTTTCTTCATCATCAGCTGAGCAATCTCAGCCGGCCGTTGCGCCACCTGCTATGACGTTATCACCTGCCACGTCATCATTGGAGAAGCCAACAGCGCCGGTGGAGGACGTAGCTGCTTCTCGTGACCCTACCTCCGTCACTGCGGCGGCGGTGGCGGAGTTTGTGACAGTTGAGAGGCGGAGTGCTTATGGAGCCGTTTGTAAATGGGCAATAGCGAATTTTACAAGAGTAAAAGCGAGGGCGTTGTGGAGCAAGTACTTTGAAGTCGGCGGTTTCGATTGCCGTTTGCTAGTTTACCCTAAAGGTGACTCGCAGGCATTACCAGGTTATATTTCTGTATACCTTCAAATTATGGACCCTCGCAATACGACGTCGTCTAAATGGGACTGTTTTGCCAGTTACCGTCTTGCCATTGAGAACCCTAGTGATTCCTCAAAGTCCATTCATCGTGATTCATGGCATCGATTTTCTTCCAAAAAGAAATCTCATGGCTGGTGTGATTTTACTCCTTCGAATTCCATATTAGACCCTAAATTAGGGTTTTTATTCAACAATGATTGCATTCTTATCACTGCAGATATACTTATACTTAATGAATCCGTTAGCTTTTCACGTGATAACAATGAATTGCAGTCGAATTCTGTATCGAATGTAGTGGTTACTGGTTCCACTGGGGATGTTCTGAGTGGGAAATTCACTTGGAAGGTTCATAATTTTAGCTTGTTTAAAGAAATGATAAAGACTCAGAAAATTATGAGCCCGGTTTTTCCAGCTGGGGAGTGTAATTTGAGGATTAGTGTTTATCAAAGCACGGTAAATGGGGTTGAGTATTTGTCTATGTGTTTAGAGAGTAAGGATACAGAGAAGACATTGATTTCGGATAGAAGTTGTTGGTGCTTGTTTAGAATGTCAGTGTTGAATCAGAAGCCCGGTTTGAATCACATGCATCGGGATTCTTATGGAAGGTTTGCTGCTGATAATAAGAGCGGGGATAACACCAGCTTGGGATGGAACGATTATATGAAAATGGTGGATTTTACGGGTTCAGATTCAGGGTTCTTGGTAGATGACACTGCTGTTTTTAGCACTTCATTCCATGTTATTAAAGAGCTTAGTAGCTTTTCAAAGAATGGTGGATTTCTCGGGCTGAGAATTGGGGGTGGTTCCCGGAAATCTGATGGTCACATGGGGAAGTTTACATGGAGGATTGAGAACTTCACAAGGTTGAAGGATATCTTAAAGAAAAGGAAGATTACTGGGCTTTGCATAAAGAGTAGGAGGTTTCAGATTGGAAACCGGGATTGTCGGCTGATTGTTTACCCAAGAGGTATGCCTTATGCTGCCTACAGTAATCTTATCACATATGAAAAATATGTTTTGGTATGCTCACAGCTGCTTTTATTGCTTTTTTAGTATGGTGTTAGTTGGTGAGGCTTGGTTTCAGTACGTAACAAGTTCCTTCAATATTTTGCTATGGTAAATCTGATATCGAGGCTCCATGGAGATTAGAGAAATGTGTTCATGTTTCATGTATGTACTTATCTGATCATGCGAAGTTCTTGCTTCCAGCATTAAATGACTCTCTGATTCATAATTTTAGTGTCTGCTGCTTCTTACACCCTCAATTGCTTCTGCTATTTTGTGATGAGCATGTAAATTCTTGAGCACTATCAGTACCTGTTCTTCAAAATATTTTAGTCATGTAGCTTCCTTTTATATATTCACACATTTAGCCTTTTCATTGAAACTAAATGAGCTTAATTGAGATGCTTGTCTGCTGCTTCTATCACATGATTGATGTGTGCTACATTTATCTACGGTATCAGGGCAGTCTCAGCCACCATGCCACCTTTCGGTGTTTCTTGAAGTTACAGATTCAAGGAATAGTAGCAGTGATTGGAGTTGTTTTGTGAGCCATCGGTTGTCTGTTGTGAATCAAAAAATGGAGGAGAAGTCCGTCACCAAGGAATCTCAAAACCGGTACTCTAAAGCTGCAAAAGACTGGGGTTGGCGTGAATTTGTGACTCTCACTAGTCTCTTTGATCAAGATTCTGGATTTCTCCTTCAGGATACGGTCGTGTTTTCTGCAGAAGTCCTTATTTTGAAGGAGTCATCCATCATTCAAGAATTGATAGTTGAGGATGTTGAGCCAGCAAATGCTGGTTCTCAGCTGGACGAAGCTGGGAAAAAAAGTTCTTTTACGTGGAAGGTGGAGAACTTCTTGTCCTTCAAGGAGATAATGGAAACACGGAAAATATTTAGCAAATATTTTCAAGCAGGTGGATGTGAGCTTCGTATTGGTGCGTCATTTTCCATGTAAAACCCGTTGTTTAAATTTTTAAGATTGTCTGTGTGCCATGGTTTTGACAACTGGCAATCTTGCTTCTTGTTTTACACTGCAGGTGTATATGAATCTTTTGACACTATTTGTATATATTTGGAGAGTGATCAGTCTACCGGCAGTGATCCGGAGAAGAATTTTTGGGTTAAATACAGGATGGCTATTTTGAACCAGAAGAATCATTCTAAAACTGTATGGAAGGAGTCTTCCATTTGCACTAAAACTTGGAATAATTCTGTTCTTCAATTTATGAAGGTCTCAGATATGTTGGAATCGGATGCTGGGTTTCTTTTACGTGATACAGTTGTCTTTGTCTGTGAAATTTTGGACTGCTGCCCCTGGTTTGACTTTGCTGACCTAGAGGTTAGTGATCACTCTTTTTTTTTGACATAGCTGTTTCTTGTTTGTGGGTTAGGAGGGTAAGGGGAGGTATCTGAAACTTGTCTCTCTGTCTGCGTCTAATCTGTGTGACCATAAAATTTCAATCACCTTCATTGGTATTTTGTTTCATTCTTCTACCAAGGGATTCATGAACAACAATAAGCTCATCCCTTTTATCAATAGTTAACAGTAAAATATGTGCCTCTATGGTGGAAGTTTTTGATTCTTTAGTATGCCACAAGGCAATTTGCAACTCAGTCTGCTCCCTCTTTGTATGAGCTACAGAGAAAAATGCTAATGTTACATTTTGGGCATGGGGTATTTGCAGCTTGCTAATGTTTACAGGAAAGAACGATATGAAAATATCCCATTTTGCTCATTCATTAGTTCATTAAATGAGTGGCAGAGAAGAATTGGAAGTAGACCTTGAAAAAAGGCATAACTGGAAATAGTGCACCTCAGATAAAGGATATTTTTCAGCTTACTAATGAATTATAAATATACACCTGGGTTCTTTTTGAGAATGTCTTAACTTGTTTTTGGTTCGAGGTTTCAGATTGAAACTTTTACTCTGTTCTCCTTCCGATCTACCTCTTCTTGTTATTCTTTCGTTTCATTTTTCTCTTTTTGTGTTTGTGTTGCACTTTCAACTTTCGTAGAGGTATGGACTGCATACACACTACCCTCCCCTCAGACCCCACTTGTGGGATTACATTGGGTTTGTTATTGTTGTTTTGTTGTGTTGCATTTCCTTTTCAAGTTTTCAGATTTCTCTCACAAAAAAAGTAGATGGTGCTTATATTCTTAGATTTAAAATGGAGAAAGGATGAATGAATGGATGTCAAATGTCATGCATTCGTGTTCAATATTCAATTTTATTTTTTGTTGAATGTGCCTCAGAATTGGTCCTTTTTTGATAATGCTAACATTCTATATATCAACAGGTATACTATACCAAAATGTATAGCCCCCCACCAAAACAATTATAAATAAAGGAGCTTTCTATGTTCTTTTTTACATATTCTCTGATATATCAAATATATCTTCTGTTTGTACTAGACTTTCCTGTTTACACCAAAGATAAAAAAGGACTAAACAATTCATCTTCAGCTTCTGGATATTGCATTGCTTGTCCTCAAAATACCTCTGATTTCTCTCTCTCCACACAGTCTATCTGTCCTTCTGCTTTGACCAAGTAACTTCCCTGCCCCAACTCTCTAGTACCTCCTTTGCCCTTTCAGGCATCACCCATCTGATACCCCTCAAATTAATGAATATTTTTCATATCTGGTCTGTCCATTTGCTATGTAAGAAGAGATGGTTGTTTGTTTCTTGCCTGTTCCCCACACAAAAAACATCTGGAGCATAGCTGAAATCCCTTACTTTTTAGCTTTTCCTGTGTCAATACAACTTCTTTAGCCACAAGCCAAGTGAAGGAATTGGTCTTCCTAGCACTGAACTCTGAAGCTTGGACTTAAACCTGGTTTGGTAGTTTTTCTTTTCCTGATATAACCATTTCGTCAGACTAATTTAGGTTTGCGTCGCATAGGCCCATTAAAATGAGAAGTGCTCCCTACCATGGGTTCTCTATTCTTAGGGCACATAATATGACAGTTCAATACAACACAAATATGGCACCCTTTTCTCACACCTTAGCTGGATTCAAAACCAAAAGCCGTTGCGCTTTTAGCCCACTATGGTCAATAAAGTGGGTTGAGAACCATGAGTTCTCGGGTTTAAATCCCAGCAGAGACAAACACTAAGTAATTTCTTCCCAATCTGTTCTAGTCTTGGTAGATCGAGAGTTACGTGGTATCTGTTGCTGTTGGGTTTGGTCAAGGTGCGCAAGCTGATCCGGAGATCACAGTTATAAAAAAAAATACAACACAAATATGAACATACATCAGATGCCACCCCTTCCCCAACAATGAACTCCCTCAGTTCCATAAACTATGCACAATTGATTTGCAAGTGAATGAGTATTTATTTGATTGTTTTTTTTTGAACATTTGTTTCATCTTTCTAGCCATAAAATTGGTTTATTATAACACTTTTGGTAATTTTAAGAAATTATGATGTCGTGCTCGTCATTCTTTTTGGCTAATGGGAGTATTTTTTTATATTCTTACCAATTAAAGAAAAGATATTGACATTCTAACTCAATATTCCGCTGATGTGTATGTAAAGAAAAGACATGGACCATCTAACTCAATATTCCGCTGATGTGTATGCAAATACCATTATATCTATGTACCAATGGATTGCCTGATGTTATTTACTCTATAGTTTGTATTATGCAACTTTAACATAATACATGCCCGAGACCGCTACAACCTTTAAAAAAAGAAAAAAAAAAGAAGAAACACATTTAAGAATAGCTTAACCCTTGTCTACCAAAAAAATTCACTCACTCTGACTAGCAGGACTAATACAATAGAATATGAGTGTAGCATATATATCGATATATCTATATTAGCATGTAGAGAAATGCTGAAGATAACGATTTGAAGAGTACACAAAATTGTCAGATTAAAAGTGTCGCACAATGTAAGGCATGGGTGTTTCCAAAATTAGGTCTGTTTCTAGACTCAAATATAAACAAATTCTTTGCCTGCTTATTGGTGTAAACTGGAAAATGCATGTGACGTAGACAATCTGATAGATTCCTCAGCTTCCTGCATGTCAAGGAGTTAAGTTTTGCATCTCTTTACTGCATTTAGCTGCACTATCTTAGTGCTGGTGCGGTTATAATAAAGTGGTATTAGTTGGATTCATTTAAGTTCTTATTTATTTTGATACCTTTTGATTTAAGAAAATAAATCAATGTTCTTTATTATAAAATAAACCAAGGTTTTTCTTTAGATGGCCGAAAAGGATAGGAGTACAATTGTTTGGAAGAAAATCAGTATCAGTGCTTTCAAGGCTTGCTTGCACTGCGTTTTAGTGTTGAAGTTTGGTGCAGTGCAGGATGGATGCTTACCCTCACGTAGGTGACACCTCAGCGTAGGCGCCAAGACACTGAGGGGCGTGCTTAGTGGCCGATATGCTTGTGATGAGGAGGGTGCTGCTAAACATAAATATAGCTAACAAAGAGACGTGTTTATTATAAATATAGGTAGACATGGTAGTGACTATGATTAGGAAATAAGAAATTTAGTTTTAAGAAAAATAGTCAATTTTAATTGGGAATTGGACATCTAGATCAGAATGAAGTAATATCTTAATGTGATTGACATGATCTATTTCATGTTTCATTTTTTTTTTTTTTTGATAATGGTAATGTTGTTTTTTTCAGCATTAAGGAGATGCTGTGGACATTAAAAAGTATAATGTTTACAAAGATCCTAAGAACTCTACAAATTGTTCTGAGTTCTCTAGTCCTACTTCTTTACACCAAAAAAAACAGAGGTACAATACAATTCCATTTAACCTTATGAATGGAATTGGATGTATCTTCAAAATTCCTACTGTTCCTTTCTAACCACACTGCCCACCACATGCAGTGAGGTATCATCCTCGACCAACTCTTCTGTAATTTGCTGCCTCCTCTCCTTATCCAGCAGCTCAGCAAATCTGCAGTATGTTCAGGCATAGTCCACTTAGTATCTTTTAATGTAATTTCTTAATTTCTGTTTTTGAGTCGAGGGTCTATCAGAAACAACCTCTCTACCTTCCGAAGGTAGGGGTAAGGTGTGCGCACACACCATCCTCTCCGAACTCCACTTGTGAAATTACACTGGCTTTTTGTTGTTGTTGTATTAATCCAATTTATTTGTTTTTATAGCTATTTTTGTTGCATTACACATGTATCGTAGTTTTTTTCTTGATTTGCGTTTTTTGTCTCAATAAAGCGTGTTGTTCAATTACTTTTTGTGCCTAGAGCACCAGCAGATTTTGCTACTTCCATATGCATTTCGCTTTCGACAACACTCACTAGTATTATAAGTTCTTACTAATCACGTTTTTTGTTACCTGAGACTTAAAATATTGAGGGCAACTGAAGTTCTAGTTTTAAAAAAAAGTAAAAAATATTGAGGGCAATGGGACAGTTGGGTGGCTGGTATTTGCAGGTGGCATTTATACCTGCATGCATAATTAGTTACATTTTTGTTTATCTTTCTTTGTTAGAAGCATTTTGAGATTCGGAGGAGTATTTGTGGAGGGAACTCTAGAAAAGATTAACACAATATAATGAAAACTTGGAGAAAATTCATGTATGTTTTATGGTTCAACATTATGTGGGGAGGGTGTAACATTCTTTTCTACGTGTTGATGCGGGATTATTATCTAAGAGTCTCTTGCAGAGAAAATTGTCTGATGCTACTAAATTGTTATCCCAAACAATGGAGAATAAGAACCTATTCAACCTTGATGCAGCCTCTGAATTGTCACCGCTCACCCAAGTGAAATTAACACCACAGAGGTGGGGTCAATAAGCTCGAAATCTTGTATAAAATCTGAGACCTCTTGCATTGCTGAAGTAATTCTTGTGCCATCATCTTCTCCCCACGAATTCAGTGACATCAAAATCCCCTGCTACTGCCCAAGGAAGTTGTCAAAGTCCTCTTAACTGTTTCAAGTTCAAACTAGAGGTCTCTTCTATAGATCTTCTAGAGCGCAGATGACATTACCCACAAAAACCTATTACCTGTGCTTGAAAGTTGTACAGATAAAGTAATTTTTTTTTACTATTTCTTATTTAATTTCATAAATAGTATTAAATATATCCTTAAATTAAGAATTTGATATCAGAAACTGAGTAGTCACCCATCATACAAGCAATTACATTCCATTGACGTTTATCCCATAAATTAACGCCCCTCCTACTGTTCATTGCTTCCAAGGATCTGTAATCCAATCATCTGCTGGCCCCTATGTGCCTTACTGTCTGCACTTGCCACCTTTGGATTTTAGTGTCTTGAAAGCAATATGTATCATCTTTCTATTTACTCGCGATTTTATGATTCCTCCTTTTTTGCTGCTATTCGAACTCCTCACATTTCCACAAATATTTTGACTTTCATCTCACTACCAGTTTGTCTTTTCCGCCCTCAGTTTTCTCATCCTAATCCTCAATAATTGACATTAAACACCAATTTTTTGAGTTCTCTGGTGTCTCTGCTTTTGCTGAACCTGAGACTAAAATTGGATTTGCTCCCTTCTGGAAATTCTGTTCCCCTTGATTCTTGTGAACAAAACAATAGCTTCCTCTTCACAAAAGGTCCATTCCCACTTGCTTAACAAACTTGAGAATATTTCTCTGGACCCATTTAAATGCACTATCTAGCATCACAGAGGGGCTCGCTGGCTCTGAAAGTTGTTGCATGTCAGTAATATCACTGATCCATGGTAAAACAAGAAGTTCTTGAGAATAACACAATGGGTTTCCTTCTGCTTCAACGATCTCCATGTCATTGCTTAGTCCCTAGTTTTTCAAACCCATCCAATGTAGAAAATCTTTTCAGAATTCTAGGACATTTAGCAGAAGTTCAGAGTTATCTGCAATGGCTGACTGTGAACTGATCATAGCAGTTACCCATTATAATTATTTAGTGTACTTTTTCAGAAACATATGTACTTTAAGTACCTAATAGTTAATAATATTTAATATTTCTTTTATTTTTTGGATGAAGTAAAAGTTTCATTGCTAGCATCAAGTAGATGCAAAAGATAGTAGAACGATATTACAATTGATCTCACAAAAAATGAATATTAGCTGATTCACCAGAGGTGGCTATGCTTGAACCAGGATGCTAATAAACGGCAATTTTTCTTGGGTTATCTACAGGCGTTACATTGAACCAACTAAATAGAAACAAGAGACATCTAGCCTTGATAGAGTGATATGGAGTTAATAAACCACAAAGAAGCATCTTTTATTCCATTCTGTCCATAAGCACCCACGTATACGAGCTAGGATCATCTGCCAAATGGTTTTGATGCACTACCAACTTTCCAGCATCCTCCTGCCTTCAAAAGCCTCCTTGATGTTGTGAGGCAAAATCCAAGAGAGATAGAAACATGCACCACAAATCAAAAGCCAGTGTGCAATGTAGGAACGGGTGGTTGTTATTTTCAAATCTCTGTGACACATAAAAACATATGTTTACTGCCTGGATGCACCTTTAAGCAAGATTGTCTTGAGTGATGCATGCTTCATGTAGGGAACTCCAGCTGTAAAAAGTGATTTTCGGGGGCTCTTTTGTCTTCCAAATTAGTTTCCATCACCAGCTATCTATCATCTATTTTTGAGACCAAAATGAAATATACCCTGCCTTAACAGAGTAGTTCCCATCCTTTGCCCCAACCCTCCAACTTGATCAAAGTGAAATAATATTTAATACATACATTGTCCCACATTAAAAATACTTACATGTTCATTTGGAAAAGTTAATTTTTGATAATTATCTTTTATTTAAAAAAATGTCAAATTGTGTTATTACACATTTGTGCAGTCAAACGTGACACTGGGAATTACTCTATAATTGTGTTATTACTGAGCATTGTAATTATTATGCTGTATAATTACTAGGCTACCCTAGTAATTACACAACGATTTTCAAAAGTGACCCCATGTTAAAACCATGAACTCCCAACTATTTAACCCAAAATCTAGTGATATCCTTTCATGTATGATGATAAATTACTAAATTAGAGCATAAAAATAACCTCCTTGAGCCCACAAAGTCGTGAAATATCAGATTTGAGTAGTAAAGTTCTTATAGTGATTCTATGAAATAATAAAAAATATTGATGGTTAGAGTCATAAACTTAAGTAATGCATGGATTAAAGTAATTAATGCCAACTCACTTCAGTGATTATTTACTCCATTGTATGTCCCAAAGTCTCCTTACTCCCTGCTCTAGAGAAAGGTTCTACTGAAGAAAGGTTTCTGCTATTAGTTCACTGTATTCTGCTTCTTCAGAATCTATGTTTTTGTGTTTTCTGCTTCTTTTCTTTTATCAAATAACCAAACAACCCCTGCTTATTAGTTGGGGATTACATGTGGCTTGGTCTGGCAGTGTTCAATTGCATGCTTCTACATCTCTTTTCCATGAATATTAGTTGCTAGTAGAATATTTATTTCTATGATCTTAATTCTCTCTGTTTTTTCTTTGATTTTTTCTAGGTGTTGGCTTCTGAGGATGATCAAGATGCTCTGACAACTGACCCTGATGAGCTCATCGACTCGGAAGATAGTGAAGGGATCAGTGATGAAGAAGATATCTTCAGAAATCTTCTCTCTGGAGCAGGGTTTCACCTCACATATGGGGATAATCCATCGCAGCCACAGGTCACTCTAAGGGAAAAACTCCTTATGGACGCCGGTGCAATAGCTGGGTTCTTGACGGGACTTCGTGTGTATCTTGATGACCCTGCTAAAGTAAAGCGTCTACTCCTTCCTACTAATATATCTGGCTGTAGTGATGGAAAGAAGGTAAATAAGAATGACAAATCTTCCCCCAGCTTGATGAACTTGCTGATGGGGGTAAAAGTGTTGCAGCAAGCGATTGTTGATTTACTGTTGGATATTATGGTTGAATGTTGCCAACCTTCAGAAGGAAGTTCGAGTAGCGGGTCATCTGAAGTGAATCCTAAAGCTTTTCCAGATGGCAATGGAGCAGGTAGTCAATTGGGGTCTGATAGAGCTAGTGGTGCAAATGAACCTTTGCAACTTTACGCCCATGATAGACTGGATACAGTGACGAATGAGAGCATGAATTCATCTGCTGTTCAGAGCTCAGATATTGATGGGATTAATGCACCTGAAAGGGTCTTCAATGGGAAGCCTATGCATCCGCCAGAAACATCTGCTGGTGGTTCCTCTGAAACTCCTTCCGTTCGTACTAAGGTACAACTGCTATCTTCCTGTTGAAGTTTTCTGGTTTGATATGTCTGGGTATAGACCATTCAAAGAATCTTTAATTTCAGACCAAATGGCCAGAGCAGTCTGAGGAGCTTCTAGGACTGATAGTAAACTCCCTAAGAGCACTTGATGGAGCTGTTCCACAAGGCTGTCCTGAGCCACGGAGGAGGCCGCAGTCAGCCCAAAAGATAGCCCTTGTATTGGATAAAGCTCCAAAGCATTTACAACCGGACCTAGTTGCTTTGGTTCCAAAGTTGGTTGAGCATTCAGAACATCCACTTGCTGCTTATGCGCTTCTAGAACGACTTCAGAAGTCAGATGCTGAACCTGCATTAATGATTCCAGTAAGAGAATTATCTTTCATTTCTTCCGCATACATGAAAATATTTGTACCTTCACATTATTTCTATCACATATACAATTAGCATTCAGCTCTTATGAAGAGGCATTTTAGCAATCTGATGGCTATAAGTATTTATATCTCAGGTCTTTGGTGCACTCGGGCAGTTGGAGTGTAGCAGTGATGTGTGGGAACGTGTCCTTTTCCAGTCATTTGATCTTTTAGCGGATTCCACTGATGAACCTCTTGTAGCAACTGTCGACTTCATATTCAAGGCTGCCCTTCATTGTCAACATCTTCCAGAAGCAGTATGAATAAAATTTGGTTTTATAAATTTTTTGGTCTTATTTGCACCCTATACAAGTGTAATATTTTGATTTCTCTGCAGGTCAGAGCCGTACGTATCCGGCTAAAACAACTAGGCAATGAAGTCTCCCCATGTGTTCTTGATTATTTGAGCCGAACTATAAATAGCTGTGCAGATGTTGCTGAAGCTATTCTCAGAGATATTGATTGCGAGAATGATTCTGGTGACAATTGCTCGGCTGTACCATGTGGGATATTCTTATTTGGTGAAAGTTTTCATACTTCTGAAAGACCACCTGAAGTGGATGAGCAAGCTTTCCTTTCTACTCATCATTTTTCCGACATTTATATACTTATTGATATGTTGTCAATTCCATGTCTTGCCATTGAAGCTTCCCAAACATTTGAGAGAACTGTAGCTCGAGGGGCCATTGTGGCTCAGTCTGTTGCTATGGTCTTGGAAAGACGTTTTGCTCGGAGATTAAATTTGACCTCTCAATATGCTGAAAATTTTCCGCACACTGACGTGATTGTGGAAGGGGAAACCATTGAGCAATTGACATCCCAGCGAGATGATTTTACATCAATTCTTGGTCTTGCTGAGACATTGGCACTCTCTAGAGATCCACGTGTAAAAGGTTTTGTAAAGTTGCTTTACACCATATTGTTTAAGTGGTATGCTGATGAGTCTTACCGATTGAGGATACTCAAGAGGCTTGTTGATCGTGCTACCAGTTCAAGGGAAAGTGCTTGTGAAGTAGATTTAGATTTGGAGATATTGATAATCTTGATATGTGAGGAGCAGGAAATTGTTAGACCAGTCCTAAGCATGATGAGGGAAGTTGCAGAACTTGCCAATGTTGATCGTGCCGCACTTTGGCATCAATTGTGTGCTATTGAAGATGAAATTATGCGCATTCGCGAGGAAAGGGAAGTGGAAAGTGCCAGTATGGCTAAAGAGAAAGCTATCATGTCCCAAAAGCTTAACGAATCAGAGGCTACTAATAATCGTCTCAAGGTATCTTGGTCATTATTGTTTCTTTTTTGGGATTCTATTTTTCAAAGAATGCTTGCTTGAAAGAATATCTCATTCTTTTTCTGGTGACTTTGATTTGACAAACATTGAACATCAGTCTGAAATGAGGGTTGAGATGAATCGTTTTGCTCGGGAAAGAAAGGAGCTCGCAGAACAGATACAAGAAGTCGAGAGTCAACTTGATTGGCTACGGTCTGAGCGGGATGAGAAAATTGCTAAGCTCACTGCAGAAAAAAGAGCTATTCAAGATCGTTTGCATGATGCCGAGGCACAACTTTCCCAACTGAAATCACGCAAGCGTGATGAATTGAAGGTCTGCATTCCATCATTAATTGGCTTGTCTTATTGTTTACGTTGAATCTTTGAGTTTGTTATATAGCTTCAAAACTTTATGAGACTTAGTTCGTTCAGTCTTTCCCATGATTTCCACTGATGACATTAATATTCTTCTATCTTATCATTTTGTGGTACTTCTTTATATTTTTTGCTTTCTCTGCTGAAAGCTCTTATTCTGCCTTTTGATCACTACCAATTGACTTGTGTGCTCTGGTCATCTTATTAACAAATTTATATTTTGTAAACGAGTTAAAAATTTCTTTTAAGCTTTACATTCTTAATATCATTTCACCAGATATTTTTTATCTACAGAAGCCAATTTGTTATAAAAGATTAAGGGGCTGAAGCTACGTGTTTCTTTTAGTACCTTGTGGTGCAATTTACCTTGATTAGAATCAGTTTTTGGTCTTGCCAGTTTCTTAGGTACTCTCTTAATTAGACCATGTGGCATTCTTATTAGGTTTATCAATCTTGATTTTGCTGCTCTTTTAATCTCATAGCGTTATTACTTTCAGATGAGTTTTAAGTTGCACCTAGACCTCAAAAGTTGAACCATGTAGCCTAATAGCTTATAACAAACAACAACAACAGCAACAACGTACCTAGTGTAATTCCACATGTGGGTTCTGAGGAGGGTAAGATGTACGCAAAACTTACCAGGTAGGGTGGAGAGACTATTTCTGATGGATTCTCGGCTCAAAAAGAGAAGTTATTCGGAGAAGGGTAGCAAGGAAAAGATGACAACAAGATATCAAGATACTGAGCAAAATAAAGCAATAGGTTTAAAAAAAAGCACATTAAAGAATAAGAAACCACACAATTGCTAAACACTACTACTAATAAGGAGAAGAGGATATGGGGCTAGCCCTCCGCCTCTCCCACACTTGGCTATCTACTAACCTTCTACCTAATCCTCCCTCTGCTTATACAAATAGTTAACTATGGCTATAACCTTTCATGGTCAATCAAATGATAATAACAACGTTCTATGGCACTATGTATAATAAGTTACTTCATCCATACCAATTTGGTTGACACTCTTTCCTTTTTTGTCCTTTCCAAAAAAGATGTTACCTTTTTATATTTAGATGCTAATTAATTTTCTATTCCCATTTTGCTGTTAACATAACTTGTTATAGAGGTCTCTGTGAATGCAAAAATAATTTTTTACTGTTGTTTTTCAATAATGTCAAGGCCAGTTCACGCACCTTGACTATTCTACTAGATACCCGCTACCTCCCACTAGCATAACTACTGGGTAATTCAACCCACTATGATTTAGGCAAATAAGAAGAAATAATCTAATACTTTTGTCCGTGCTAGGATCTGAACTCTGGTCTCCAATGTTCGCACCCACTTTATCATTCATCAGTAGACCATATGCAACTTTTTGCAAGGGTTCTTTTGGTGTTATAGTATTTGCCTTGTGTTTCTTTTTTCTTATTCCATATGTAGTCAAACAATGCCAAACAATTTAAAACAATGGAGTATTTGCCTTGTGTTTCTTTTTTCTTACTCCATAAGTAGTGAAACCAAATAAAGGTCTTTTTTGTGTGTATAGAATCAAGCTATTTGATTATCTTTTATTATCTTCAAGGGGTGCCTCCAGAGTCACTTTTTTGGAACTGCTGAAAGGTTCAATCTTTTTCTTGAAGGATTGGCAATATTCAAAGACTTCTTACTGTTGTGGTTGTAATAGTTGCAGATGGAAGTTCTTGTGTGTTATATTTGTTATGTGTTTGTTTCTTTTTGTTTTCCTTTGGGCTTCTCCAAATGGATTCACCTCACATGTTTTTCTCTTTCCCCGACTGTAACCTATCAATCTTGCAGAGAGTGATGAAGGAGAAAAATGCTCTCGCGGAAAGGTTAAAGAATGCTGAAGCTGCACGGAAAAGATTTGATGAGGAATTGAAACGTTATGCCACAGAAAAAGTGACCAGAGAAGAATTACGAAAATCACTTGAGGATGAAGTACGCCGGTTGACCCAAACAGTTGGGAAAACAGAAGGGGAGAAACGTGAAAAGGAGGAGCAGGTTGCTCGCTGTGAAGCTTTTATTGACGGAATGGAATCCAAGCTGGAGGCTTGCGAGGTTTTTTGCTCTTGATATTTCTTGTCCTATTTCTTTGATGTCTTGTCTTCTGCCTTCATTATGGTGGTGGTTTAAATCTTTTATGTTGTGACGAAGTAAGAAAAAAGGATCTTTCCTTGCTTGGTCGAATATCACAAAAATTTTAAAAAATGAAAAATAGTTATATTAGGCAAAGCAGCCATCATAGTATTTATTTTAATTCCTCCTGGATGGAGGGTGGAAATTTGATCATTTAGAGAGTATGTTTTTCTTTCTTCAGTGTGATGAAGAGGGTAGATCATTTTTCTTGTAGAGCCGCATGCACATAACTTACCTGTAGGGTTGTTCATTCTATCCGTTTTATATTTGTTATCTTTCTGTTCTCTTTGCTTTTTCATGCAAGATAAAGAAAGCTTTTATTTTGTTATATAAGTAAAAAAATGGAAAAGAAGAAATGTTAGGAATGAATTGCTTGATTATTCCCTCAAGGATGTTGGGGTTAAAATAGTGTTTACAAGTAAACCCGAAAAAGAAAGGAAAGTATGAAAATAATCCTAAACAAAGGAAACTACTTGTAAATAGTTCTCAATTGCTATTTACACAATTATAGGGATTCTAAACCTTTCATATATATGCAAGGAACGAGTTCTTGCTATATTAGTAATTTTCTAATTCTTAACATTCCCCCTCAAGTTGGAGCTTATATATTGTATGTTCTTAACTTGCCACAAACATACTCAATTCTGTAGCCGCTAAGTTATTTTGTAAGAATTATCTGATAATTGATAATTTGAGTAGTCGAAATCTGTCATAATACACCCCGATTCGATCTTTCGTTGAATGGAAAATGACAATATACTTATATATGCTTCATTCTTTAATGAAACACTGACCTGAAGCACTGCGTATTGCTACTTGATTTTCACATTTCAATTTCATCGATAATAGAATGAGATTTTTGATCCTTGTATCCAGTGTTAGCAGGATTGGGCAGTGACATTTGTCTGCACCATACCAACTTTGGTTTTTTGGAACAAGAAAAAGAAACTTTTTTTTTTTGCTTTTGTGTGCGGTTAAGAAGAAAAAGATCTTTTTCTTGGGAATGAAATAATTTTAAAAAAAATAAATTGAAACAAAGGAAGTGAAGGAACTTTTGGACAAGAGAGAACTTCTTTTAGCAGAAAAAGAATTAGAGGAAGAAGTATTAGAAGTGGGAGAGAATTTTCACAGTAGGTGGAAAGAATATGGGAGTGGGGAGTCAAACCCTTGCTATGATAAAAGAATTTTCATTGGTTGGGAGAACGAATTTTTGGAGTAGGGACTCACCTGGACTCTAATAGAAACTCAAGATCATAGGAGGGCGCTAGTCGTGTAGAAAGTAGCAACACTGATAGCCTCAGAGAAAGAGGCGGCGTAACAATTTCCAAAGAGATGAACGATAATTGAACGGAGAGAAGAACATTGATAGCCAGAGAGAGTCACTGTGCTAGACATCGAAAGAAATAAGAAATGAAGAAAGTATCAGCCAGGCGAGCGATACACCTAGGCCGGCACCGCCCACCGTTAGTGGAAGCTATTAAGTCTTTACCAGGATCTTAGATACTCTGGTACCATGATAAGACAATGGACCTTAGGCCTAACTAATCTTAAAAACTAACTCTTGAGGTATTGAGGTGAAGACCATCCAAGACTATATAAGGAGATCAAGTACACCACCCGCACAACTAGAACTAGACATCTTAAGCATGAATATTATATCATGGGGCCCAACATTGGGTAAACCAAGAATTGGGAGGTCTGACTTTGATATCATGAAAAAAGTGGGAAAAGAAGAGATGTTGGGAATGAATTGCTTGATTGTTCCCTCAAACGTGTTTGGTTCTAAATAGTGTTTGCAAGTGATCCTGAAAAGGATGTAAGCAAGTAATCTAAAGAAGTTAAGCAAAGTCATTATTAATGATTCCTATTCCTATTTACACAATTATGGGGGTTCTAAACCTTTCCTATAAATTCGAGTGAGATCTTGCTATACTAATAATTTCTTAACAATATATTAGAGTAGAGCAATCAAAATGGGTTTGGCTGTGAGGTCGACACAATCTAACTCATTAGTTGGGTACAGTGCTTTGCAAAGCGAGAAGTGGAAAAAAGTGACGAGGGCTCGCTTTACCGAAGCGAGAAGTGTGAAGCGAAGCGCATGCTTTTATCAACTAAAGCTGAATTTAATACAAAATAGAAAATACTAAATTTGCATAGACAGATAAACAAAAACTCAATAGAAATAACATATTAAGCAAAATTTTCAATTATTAAATTAAAAAGTAGGTAATAGATACTAGAACTAGAATAAAAAAGCCAATATTTTCACTACTATCAAAAAAAAAAAACGAAGTTTTGTAAGCGCAAATAGGGAAAGCTAAAAAAAAAAACTAATAAAACAAAGAAGAAAAATGGGGAATAGAAAAGCTACAGTAAACTAACAGAGAAGAAGAGGATCAAAAAATTGAAAAAAGAGGAGAATAGAGAACAGAGGAAAAAAATCGAAAAAGAGGAGGAGAAAATGAGTAGAAAATAGAGGAGAAAAGAATATAGAAAAAATTGAAAAGAGGAGAAGAGAAAATCGAAGAGAAGAAGAAAAGGAGAAGAACTTACCTTGAAATCCTAGAATTGGAGATGAAGAGTAGCAACAGGAAGAACCAACAATGATGCACAAGTTTGTTGCAATTTATTTCTTTGAAAATAGACTTAAAAATCTCGCTTTTTCGTAAAAGCGACGCTTCAGGCTAGCCTCGCTTCTCGCTCCTTTTGTTGAAGCGAGCACTTTTTTCATCTTGCCTCGCTTCTTGCTTCTTTTGTTGAAGCTAGCACGTTTTTCATCTCGCCTCGCTTTACTGCCCTGAAACGCTTGAGCCTCGCCTCGCTTCACGCTTTAAGCGCAGAATTGAGCGCTTTTAACAACATTGGTTGGGTGAGGTTGAGCTAGGATATTTTTAGCCCATTTAAAACTGAACTTTTCGGCCCAAGCTCCAATTAGCTTTCTGGCCTCATTTTCTCAGTTTTTCATTACTTTTCTGCTGTTGAAATGTGTATTCGACATTCTTGGAAATTTTCACTTGCTTAGGTGTAAAATTAAAAAGCTTTACTCTGTTTGGCATTCCTTTTCAAATAGGTGGTAGATATCTGAACTTTTTCCCTGACAGATTGTCAATGTATGCCTCAACCCCAAAAGATAGGATAGCGCATGAGGTGATCCACAATCAATGTGGGACTCTTAAATTGTCTTGTTCATACTGAACTTCTTCCTCGACAGACTGCCGTTATACCTGTGTTCAGTGATTATGGCGAACACATCTTATTCATATATGTATTTCTGAAGTTCGTAGAGCATGATTTGCTAAATTCCACTGTCCAAAATATAAACTATCTTATTCATTCTTTTTTTTCTTTTGGTTGTAGCAATGGAAGTACAAAAAAGGGAAAAAAAAAGCTTGAGTGGCATTATGGTGGCAACTGACAAACTTCTATATAACTTTTTTGAAAGAAAAAGTTGAAGGGCTAGCCTACGGCCTGCTATGGGCTGGGTGGGCTAGCACTTTGAGAGTACTTTCACTTGAAAGGCAGGACTGGGTTAGGCTGTTTAAGTTCTATATCCTGATTGGGCTTGTTGCGGTGTTTTGATTCTACATAAGAGTACTGAATTTTTGTTGTTGGTTTCTTGGATGTGCCTTTCTTACTTTAACTTTCTCTCAAAGGTCGCAGAAGCCTGTAAAAGCTAGCAAAGCTGTGGATCTTTTTTTAATTCGTTTTTTGTTGTTCTCTGTTTATTTTCTTTTTTATAGAAGTCAAAAGAGGAAATAATAAAAATGCCTAGCATTTTTTTATGGATAATTGGATGTAAGGCTAATTCTGATAATTTGACTTTTAATCTTTTTCCCTTTGAATTTTTCGGCTTTATCTGTCTCTTCTTTCTTCCACATCATTAGTGATCATTGTTTTGTACAAATTTGGCTCAATTTAGCGCATCTTGTGACCCTTTGTATTTCTGTGGAACTTAACGTGATGGGCATTAGGTATCAAAACTGATTATTTCTTTTGTTGCTTCATTTTCAGCAATACATCCGTCAGCTTGAAGCATCACTTCAGGAAGAAATGTCTCGGCATGCCCCACTGTATGGAGCTGGCTTGGAAGCTTTATCAATGAATGAGTTGGAGACATTGTCACGGATTCATGAAGAAGGACTCAGACAGATCCATGCCATCCAACAGCGCAATGGAAGTCCAGCTGGTAGTCCTTTAGTAAGCCCCCATAACCTTCCACCCACTCATGCGTTGTTTCCTGCTGCTCCTCCTCCAATGGCTGTTGGACTGCCCCCATCCCTTGTTCCAAATGGTGTTGGGATCCACAGCAACGGGCATGTAAATGGTTCGATTGGCCCCTGGTTCAGTCATTCTTGAATCTAGGTCTAAGACGACCCTTGTTATGATCAAGGTGTTTAGTTGGCTCATCCTCGAGCCTTGGAGCTTGGTCGGAGAGCACTGTGTAGGCAGTCGGTCATCTTTTTTCTATTTTCAAGTTCTCTTGGCATAGGCTGGTAGCACTGTGAGGAAAAATGTTAGTCATCCAATAGTACCAACAGTTCAAATGGCACATCCATTCATGGTTTTAACTTTTTCGTCAAATCAATTAAAATGCATTAGAAAGTTTTGATTACAGTTTGTCTCGATGATCCTCATTTGTGCCTCATAGTTACATCTGTAAGTTTCCTGGCATGGGTTGATTATCAAAATAATTCAGAGAAGTCCTGGCAGATGCTCTTGTGCATATCTAATTTGCATATCCTTTCCTTCTTTGCTCCTGTGCCTGTTTTTGAATTAGTGAGATATGGTCTATGATGAGCGATGCATTTTCCTTTCTTCGCATGTCACTCGATGTCATTCGGAAATAGTTAGTTTCATGGACGATGACAACTTATTTTATTGCATGAAACTTGAAAGTGACTAAACTATTTTTTGTAACGAAAACGTGATTTAACTTTACGTATGTCATCAAATTACTTTATCTAAGTATCACAAAATGCTATTGGGAGGAAAAAAAAGAGATATTTTATGCTAAGTTAGAATGATTTTTTCGTTAGAGAAATTTATTGTTTAGTGCTTTCAAGCACCAAGATGATACTTGGCATTTGTACCTATTATAACACTCCTCAAATCGTATAGGCTTTCTTGCGTGGAGCACGACTCCAAAAGAGATGCACAAGCGGATCAAAATCAAGTTTGAGTACTGCATAAATTATTTCAATTTGGTATGTTTATAAAATTAAAAAAAAAAGGATGCATTATAGTGAATTGTATTATTTGGTGAAGTTATTTTATATCTTGCTAGTCATCTAATTTCACAAAGGTCTCAATCAAAATATTTTCTTCATTCAATATGTAGTTATTGAATTATCGTACCTAAGTTTAATTTAACGAAGGGAGTATTAAATTTGGATATATTTTTTCTTAATACAAGAAACATCAATCCCAGATCAAAGTTCATTATTTAAATCCAATTTTATTTGGGCTAATCCATTAAATTGGACCCCAAAAGATGAGCTCATTTCACTATGCCCGAGGTCTACATGGCTGTTAGCTCATCTTAATGTCAAATGATATATCATGTCAAATTAATAAATGAATTAATTATATCATGTCGTGTCTACGGATATATGACATGACAAGTTAAATTAAATCGTCAATAGACCAACTTCAAATGCGCAAATGATATATTTTAGCCAATAGAATCAGAGCTTTTATCATTGAACTAACGTGATTGGTTGATAATTCAAATGGACAATCAAATCAATTGAAGGAGTCTATTTAAGAAAATTATTTTACTCCCTATAACTATAAATAGCAGTCTTCATAAAGCTAGAAAGAGCAGAAGCATTTTCCAACTACATGTGAGAGCTTTGCAAATTAACACTTCAAAGTTTCTCCACAAGCATTCTAAGATTCAATACAAAGATTATGAACAAAGAAAGTAAGATTCAAAGGCACGTCCAAGCTAAAGACTAGTTGCATATAATTCAAATTGCATTCAAAATCAAACTTTGTAAGCTCTTGAATTAAAATCAATATTCAAATTCAATATAGTTTATATTATTATTGAGAAGAGTTATAGCCTGTTTGGTCAACCTTCTAGGAGGCTAGAAGTGTTTTTATTTTATTTTTAAAAGTACTTATTTTTAAGAAAAATAAAGTATTTGACGAAGTTTTTGAGAGAAAATAAGTGCTTTTAGGAAGTAGCAAAAGCTGTTTTTCAGAAGTTAAAAAAAGTAGCTTCTCCCCAAAAGCACCTATTTGAAAAACACTTTTGTGAAAAATACACTTAGAAACACTTTTCAAAAGCTTGGCCAAACACTAATTGCTGATCAAAAGTGTTTTTTAAATTTATTGGCCAAACACAAACTGTTTCTCACTAAAAGTACTTTTCTGATAAGCACTTTTGAAAATAACTTTTCAAAATAAGCTGATTTTAGAAGTTTGGCCAAACATGCTATTAGAAGCACGTGACAGTGACGCCAACATATTTAGTTGAAATTTGATTTTAGGTCAATCAATTGAATTTGTTTGAATGAAGTCACAAACAACATAACTAATCCAGTTAGTGTTAATCCTATGATAATGTGAATAAAGTAATAACAATATAATTGAAACAACCACGCAAAATAATTAAAAGTTAATAATTGACAAAGTAATAGAGAAAGATATTCTTATTTTGATTCTCTTAGATCGGATAACGAATATATATAGTTGAAGAACAATGATGAAAAAATCGTGTTTTCAAAAAGCAATCAAAAAGTTAGGAGTAATCATGTGAAAAATCAGATGACTTTATAAAATAGCTACGTAACTATTTTCTATAGTGCTCCATAAATTTCATATAGATCCGAACCATCAAATTTCATGTGGACCGATCCGAGCTAAGATGAATTGGCATGTATTTATGTCTGAAAGTTATTGTCTTAGTACACATATGAAGTGTACAAGGAAGTTTGGAGTTAGAAAAGAGTGGAAAGAATTCGAGGGTAGATATGTGGACCTATATGCGATTGCATAATGTCAGGCGAACCAGTTTTTCATACACTTTATCAATTTTATAAGCATTGAGACAAAATATATGCAATTCCAAACACAATAATGGTTATTAAATGAGAAGTAATTATCCAATTAAACTCATATACCAATTTATGAAAACAAACTATTGCTTAAGTAACATATCACTAACTCAAATATCACACTAAGATCATGGATCATCTAATAGAGTTACATGAATTTAGCTGTCGGACATGCAAAACTCTAAAAAAGACAGTATATGCTATAAAATATATATAGCTGAAATGACAACCTCCATGAATAATGGGAAGACTTACCTCAGTAATAAAATCTACTCAAACGGATTTATCAAGCACTAGCCTCTCCCTCCGCAATAGCATATGCATAGACGTGCAGGTAAGAAGTGATCTATACATAAATATAATACAGTAAACTCCTCGACCCTCCATTTTAAATATCCATGAAACAAGTGTTAGAAAATACAAACACAGAACGATCGAGCAAAAAAATAATGTACACAAAACATATATTTCATAGTATAATACTCAACCGATCCAAACAATTGTTCAACAAGGACATTCCATATCTCAATACAATCTACACTCGAGGCTTCTCATAAACGGCAATAAAGGAGATTAACCTATCACACTGACGAGTCATCGGCAACATACATAATGCCCCAAAAGTATACTACGACAACATGCACAAGACCACTAATATATTACGACATCATAGGTATGCCCCCAAACATATTACGATAGCATATGTATGCCCCTAGTAAAATATATCATTGAAGTGAAGGATATCCAACACCCTAACGCCATGGTATGATACCACAACAATCTATAATCACTTATTTCAATAATTTTCACCATTTTCACAAAATAATATATCTGCAGCTGGTTAAAGACTACCAATTCTGCGAAGCACACACTTGTCCCAACACATGGACCAGACAGATAAAATACTATTTTAAAGAAGATTTAAAAAGCAAGCATCAAACTTTAAAGTCTCATTTATCTCAAATTTACAACTCAAACACCCTTTCCACTGAATTAGAACTATGCTTTTTGGGTTTGTAAATTACTTTAAACTAAACAAAAATAGGTTTAGAATGGTAAAAGAAAAATCCTTCAGTATATGTTTTTCTAATTTTTAATAAAAGTCAAATTTACGATCAAAGGTTTAACTTAAAAAGTCAATTATGGTCAATGGGGTAGAATTTCTGAATCATGACTACCAATAGATTCTCTTCGACGAGAGAATTTCAGAATACTAATTAAAATCAAATCTTGATAACATTTTCTTGATTTTGAGTTGAAGACCTAGGGCTAGATTTTCTTTAACTTCTCAAAATTTTTTCATATGTCTACCTTGATTAGGTATGAAAATGTCTATTCTTCTCTTCTGTTCTCCTATCTTTTTCTCTTCTTCTTTTCTTTTCTTTTACCATATTTTCCCGTTTCTATTTCTGCCTTTGTTTATCTCTTTTCTCACGTCTGACTAAATCAGACTTTAATTCCTTTAACTATTTTAGTTTTTTATTTGGTCTTGGCCCACTTTTTTTTTTCTTATTTAAAAAACCATTAATTCTCTCTTTCCTTTGCTTTTAGTTAAATATAAAAATAACCTCTAATTTAATTAGAGTTATTACATTCATGCCCACTTATAATGACGTTCATCCTCACACGGGTATAAAATCATACGTATGTATTATCAAATAGGTGAGGATATTTATCACGTATATCTGCCTCAAACTACCAAGTAGCCTTCTCGGTTGGATGGATGTGCTATAACGATTTCAGCAAAACTATCTTTTTCGACCTCAATTGTCGTACTTTCTTATCAAGAATAAATATCAGACTTTTCTCATAAATTAAATTCTCATCAAGCTCCACATTCTCTAGCTATCATCACGAACATATCGTATAAGTGATGTTCTGGCAAAAATGGATGTAAACTGATCATTATTTGCTTCACATCTAGTATCTTTAATCGCTTTTCATTATTGATTTTATCACTTTGCGTGTAATATTGTGTTTTTGATGTGTAGGGTTACAAGGGATAAGTTTGGAGCTAAGAAGAGCATTTTGGGACTTTGAAGTTTGAGTAAAAACCCAAAAAAATAAATTAAGATTAAGTTAAAGATTCGAAAATGAAAAACACCTGGAAGTGAAGAAAAAATGATGTTGGTGCCCCGGGCGACACGCCTACACCCTATCGAAACCTGACGAGATCCTTGAAAAGTTAGCCGTGCGCGCCGCGCCAAGGCTGGCTGATGGGCTGATGTTGTAAAATCTGAATTTTTAAGGGTGTTTTCGTCCAAGACCTTATTGGTACTCTTTCTAAGCATTCTAAACACAAATTTTTGTAGATATCTGATACATTAGACGTAGAGAAAGGACAAGAAGGTTTTTCGAGGGTTATTATTCCTTTTCATCTTTTATTTCATCGTTATGTCTTGTAATACTAATGAATTCTTATCATCGTACGAGAATCACGAGTAGCTAAACTTCTTAGTTCTATAATTTTGGCGCTAGCTGAACATTGACGTTTGAAGATCATTAATAAGTATTATTTTTCTCATTATTGAGTTATTTTTTTAGTTATTTTTGGTCTCAATTATTTGATTGCCTGATCAACATTCAAATACTATCTGCGGCTCGTTAATTAAATTCGAGAGAAGGAATTCTGAGTGTGATAAGAATAATAAATAGAGCGTGTTTGTGAACCTCTAGATAGGAAAATATTTTGCAAGTGTGGATAGAGATATACCCTTTAGCCTCCTTCAATTGAATACAGATATTTAAATGCATTCTTCTATATCCTGAAGATCATATGAATATAGGCGTTGAAATAGTTTGAGTAGATTTGTGAGTAATTCGAGAAATACTCACAAGGAAAAATCAATTTGCAACTAGCAACTCTGAAAAATTATATGTTGTGCTATAATTCAAAATTTATATAAAAGAAAGAAAAGAAAATGTTCTTATGCCAA
>JACEIK010000205.1:88205-100135 GCA_018107945.1 Datura stramonium | reverse complement strand
ATAAAGGTTTCATCGGCTAGGTAATTCCAACTGTAGTAGTACTCCTTGAGGAGCACTTTTATTTCGTATAGAGACATAGATTATATTGCTTTCATCATATAATTGCACTCATTGGATTTTCTTACCGCCAGGAAAACACGAAAGAGAAGAGGATACAATACCAAAAAGACTTGCAAATAGTCCGGTGGAAGTTCCGACTTCTGAGCTTCATTAGATACTACGGTAGGTTTAATGCAGATTAGGTTCTTACTGGTAGGTTGATTAGTCTTGATTTCTCCTCAGATAGTTTTCTTTATGGGTCCTCAGACAGTTATATCTATGTAAAAGGATTTCCGAATTTATGTCGATGTTAGGAAAGATGCCAAACACCATACCTGTGATGTAAAGGAACAGAGATAGTCCTGTATAGTCTTCAAGTTAGATATCAATTTATCTTTGTCCTGAAAAGAAATATAGAGAAGATTACCAGCTAAAAAACAAGATAAGAAAAAGCAAAATATTCAGATATAAGTACACCATGTATCATATGTATGCATATTAATATCACACGCATAAGCATATAGAAAGGATTGAAGTCAGATACAGAGACAGAAAGGGGTGAAATCTTTCTTAATTTCTTGTAGAACTGATGAGTTCTATGAAGATAATATGTTCCAACTTTCTTTGGTTCGTAAAATATCACAGTTCTCTTTACTTCTCTTCTGGCGCTGATCTCAATGCTACTGACAAGAATGACAAAACCGAACTGCCAATCCTTTTCCTTCTTTTCCTTTTTTCTTTTTCTTTTTTGGGGGGTAGGGTGGGGGTGAGTGGTTATGGCCTATGGGTATAATGAAAAGGGAACTGTCACATCCCTACTTGATGACCAGAAGACAAAATGATACTTCAATTAAGTATGAACTAACCTCACTTGATATATAAAAATACGAGAAAAGATGAAATGGTCATTAAAATTGGTGGTCTTCATAGGTGAGTTTAAACATAGTAATCAACATATGTTGTTTTCAATCTCAAAAACATTTAATATTCTCTTTTGCTATAACCGGAGGACTGATGCTTGCGAAAAAATTGAGGAACATGGACTCTTGTTAATATATCTTCAAATTGGTTTTTCAACTTTCCAAAGAGAAGGGCGAACAAAATCTTGAACAATTTGTATGCTGTAGAAAACAGATCATTTTGGACAAGACACGCACGCTCTTTCTTACGCATTCTTACTATCTTTTTAAACTATCTACTTTTAATTACTGGAAAAGGTCTCCACCACTGTATCAGAAAGTTGAGGTCAGCTGCCCCTATCTGCACATGCGCAGAGATTAATCCAAAAAATCAATTTTTTATTAATTGATACCAAAATAAAAGAAGAGCATATGCAGATAATAGTTGCTAAATATCAGTCCCAGCAAACCTTCTACTGATAAGGACATGTATCACAGATTTTGCAGAGATCATATGCAACTATACAGTCACCCACTTGAATTATAGATATGTTAAACATTCACGTACAGGTAATGAAAAATAAGAGAACTCAACAACTTGTGGAACCTGGGTATGATATTTCTCACTGCATGTACGAGTCGCTACCCACTCTTCCAACAATGCCTGCATGAAAGATATAAATTTTTCAAGAAGGTAAGACAAGGAACTAAATATGAAAACAGTTTACTCCCTCAATCCTGCTTTAGGCAGCAGGAAGGAGACAATTATATTCTTTTGGTTAGTTTGTACAAATAGCTCAGATGGGCAGTAAGTTTTACTCGTTTAATCAACGTGTAGTTTTGGAAATAGAGGATGCTGTATAGTGATAAAACCTATAAAAAAAATTGTATGTTTAAAATGAAAATTGCGCTAGAAAAGATGGGGAGGGGCACAGGGAGTAAGACAAGATTCTGAAACATCCCAATATTGTTGCATACGACTGAGGTCCTCATAAACTATTGGAAGCAGAAGTAGTAAACTCAGGAAGTAAAAGACTCCACATATGTAACTGGTTGACTATTTCCATTTTTGTTCTTCTGAAAATGGATAAATCTAGCTTTAGTGGTTGTCTCTCTAATTAACCTCATCTCTCTTCATGTTATTGACTGACCGCCTCTAACCAATCAAACAATTTTACTTTGGAAGAATGTAACAACTGAGAAGTTCAACGAGGCGCACTTCATTACTTCAGTAGATGAATAAATCACATGAATCTTACAGTTTACACTATTATAATCAGCTGGTACATATATCCCAACCTCACTGTCCCACTGCCTTTTCCTTTCAACGCTATCCATGGATTCTTGCTTAGCAGCTGTGGGTGGACTTGTGTGAATGCAATGTTGAGCTAACCAACATGAAAAGCATGGTTTTTACTTTACCATTAAACAGAAGAAAATACAACACCAGAACATACCCAATGTGATCCTACAAGTGGGGTTTAGGGAGGATAGAGTGTATGCAGACCTTACTCTATCTTGTGAGGTAGAGGTTGTTTCTGATAGAGAAAAAAACAATGTTCAGCTATTTCATGAAGCTAGTTTAGTGTAAGGTCAGACATCAGTTTACACTGAATAAAAGAGGAACGGACAGTTAGGATAAGTACTAGGGGACATGAGTAAGGAAGGATGTAGAAGGGTCAATTTATCGCTCAAAATAGAAGGTGGAACTGGGTACATTGAGGGGAAGATAATGACTTAAACCTCTTTGACTTCAAACAGGCTAATGAGCAGATTAGTAGGAAAAAAAATAGCTGTTCCAAACTGGTACATATACAGAAACTATATTTTACTTTGTCATCTCGAAGATAACGCTTAGAGAATTTGGATCAGCTCTTTGTCTCGATCTGTCTTAGAGAGCAGATATAATGATAGAAAAAAATTGGAGATTACATAGGATAAATAGACATTTAAGGTAACCACCTTATGGTCAAATTCAGCCATCTTTAGAACTATAGGTACAATTATTGGTTGAGCACCAGATTTTTCTCTTTTATGATAAGAATTTTGGTCTGCCCCTGAATCTTTAACTTTTTCACCTGCATTACCAGACAGGCAGTGAGAAAGCATCAAACGAGAGAAAAGCAAGAAAGAACCCACACCCCTACCCCAAAAATAGCAGCTTGAGTAGCTTTGAGGAGATGGAAAAACAAGCAGAAATATGCGAAGGTACTTACCCTTATTTTCAGAGATTTCATGAACGTCCAAGGATCTCAGAGCAGTTGTGAGCTTGTTTAACTCAGAAGAGTCTCCTGGTTCTGAATTCATATCCTCAGAACAGCAATCCTTGCGGTCACTCTGACTGCTGCGTCTAACATTAGAATTGCTTTTCTGTTGTAATTCATTCTGCTCTTCCATCTTCAAAGATTTTGTCCCTGCTTGGTTTGCTGGAGAAGCTGGTGGCAATTTATTCTCTTCATCCATTAGGTAAATACTAGGATCTAGGTGTATCCCCTGCCATTGATACACCATCCAACTGGGATCACTCAATGTTCAAACATTACTTTTAAATTGAACTGAATGCAGAGCCAAAAGGATTTTCGACACTCACCACCAATTGATAAACTAGTTCATGTGATACAAAAACTGTGATGAAACCTCTAATTATTACTGCAGCAACAAGGATGAATATACTATAAACAGACTACGCTATGCATGCTCACATGTCAGTACATATTATTTCTTTTTCGCTAAAATGCTTCCTGGACTGCACCACACTCTCTCCAGGTATCTTTCTTTTCAAGAAAAAATAAGGTAATCTTATTCATTTGTATTAGAAAATTATATTCAAGTGTGCTAAGAACTTCCTTCTCTACCTATGCAAGGAGCCACAGAAGTCTACCATATGATCTATGTCATTTACACGACTTTGACCGATTAAACAAAAGGTATAAAAAAGACATTTAGGTTGATACACCAATGGGTACAGCCTTCAGATGCATTAGCTGTTTTCGTTACCTTACATAGAATACGTGAGATACAATACTGGAGCTTCTTCTAATCCTGTTGAACAGCTCCGTTACCAAAATAAAGAGAAACATAGATTTGCCTAAGCCCCTTTTGTGATTGAACTAAGAAGTTTCTTTTCCACTGATTAGAACTTCAGAGTGGTATTGCAAAAGGATATCTAGCTGAACCATATTTCTCCAAACACTTCCCTCGCCAAGGAAACCAGAAAATACCAATTTATGTGGTCATAAACCATCTTTGTGCCCCACTTACATAGCAGACTGGGCTTTATTTGATTCTCCCATCAAGACACTCATTCCACATCCATCATGTCCGGCGGGTTCATACCCCTTGCTTAATTATTGTTTCAACGTCATCTCTTCAAAGGGTCTTTTTGCAACCACTCAGTCTCCTCCTAAGAGACATTACGAATATTCCCCTTCGGTTATGAATTTAACCAAGATGGAGGGCCCATCTGCGAAGATGTCAAATTACATTTGGGACCCCAAGAAGATGCCTATATGTAGAAGAGGAACATAATCTACTAGGGGTCATGCTATGAAGTTGTCTCTTTATTCTCTTAGTTGTTTACATTAACTCTGGAACCTCCCTCCTTTCTTCCTTTTATTTCTTCTTCTTCCTAGGAAGATTTGATTAGTACTTTGGAGTATCTGTATTTGTTTGGAGATGAACTCTTATATCAATGTATGTGATTTCACTCCTCCCTATCAGTACAATTCTTTTTCATCGCACTGATGCTTTCATTGTCCATCTACCAATTGGGTGACAGCCAATGTTCCAATAGAAATTCCACGGACTTCATATCCACCTTCTCCACACCAATTCCAACAGCAATTTTTTTCGACACCACATCCATACCCAAATCCTCTTTTTCCACCTCTAGTTCCAGATCAATCATGCAACTCCATTATATTGGCTGAACTGATAGATGAGGAGACTAATAGGGAAGTAGCAGTTTCAGTATACGTCTACTCGGACATGACCGCATCCCTGGTGTTCACAAAATGCCTCACTGCTCCTCCAAGGTGTTTGCTGCTCAACAAACCAAAAAAAGCCTCGCACAATGGAGTTTGAGCACTCTACTGCTGCTGCCATTTTGTCAATTGAATCTGCAGATATTTCAGATGCAATCGTCACTTCCTCTAAGTTGGACTTTGATTTGGATAATAACAAGAGAGACATGACGGCGAACCTTGATTTGCAACTACTTGTTGTTACTGGGGATACACAGTCAGAAATCGAGCAGCAAGAAGCTCTGTTCATTGACTCTATTTTCAGACCTTGAGGTAAAATTTGCACTTTTCCTTACTTATATTAGAGAGCTTGTTTCGGATATTGTTCCCTTTGACACTTGGATGGACATGTCTTTAAAATGTGAGAAATCTGGAATTGCTTCCTCGTTTTTCAATGAAATGCCTGATAATAGTGGAGCATAAAGGTATAGTCTGATCTACGAAAATGTGGTTTCTCAACATATGATCTTCATTTTCCGTTTGATCTTGGTTCAACAGCTGGACTTGTGCTTGACAATGCAGCAGTTGTGTTTGATAATGGTCTTCAGTTGAATCTTCATGTATTGCACCAATATCAATGTTTGGAATTTGGAGTGAACCCCATGGTGCCTATTGTAGACTAGTTGTTCGACACAATGTCCCACAGATTCTACTGTTCTAAAGTTTTGGGGTGATATTATGTGGCCAATGGTACTTGTTGGACATAGACTTGGATCTTTTGTTGCTATTGACTTTTCTGTCATATTTCTAGAAGCTGTCTATATGTTGGTTTTAACTGATGCATGTGTTTCAGTGGATGGCAAACTAGAGGAAAGTTGTTGTTATTGAGCGCGATATAACTGGTCTATGTTGTGTTGGACTTAATTCTCAACCCGACCACAATGTTTTTATACTTGAACAACATGCTGCAGCTCTGGGTTTTGATTTTGGACAATCTAAAGCTGATTATGGTAATCATTGTTCGCTGCTTTTAACTCAAGAGGTCCTCCAGTGACTTCATTAGCACAAGTTCTAGATGCATTGATTGAGTCAATTCCTTGTGCAAATTATGCATCATGGATGGTACATGTACCTAAAGGAGAATTCTTGTCAGGTATTGGCCCAACAGAATTTTCAAGTATTGGGAGAGGTATATAGGACCCGATTCAGTAATAGAGTGGAGGAAACTTCTTGTCCCGATACTTTCAGTGTTAGCAGCTGTAATAACTCCGCCTCCTCTCTCTATCCGAGTGACATATGGAGTATATATTGTGGCATGTTCTGTGAAAGGTGCGTTTTTAAAAGTTACAGTGCTGCATGATGAGATGGTTGTGCAAGGAATTAAATCAAATATTGTGCTACGCACCAATCTGATACATGAATTTTGTAATGAATATACTTCATTGGAAGCTGGTACTTTTTTGGGCGCAGGAAGGATTTGGCTCGAGGTGCGACCTTGTTCTTATTCCTCAACAGCTTTTGTTGTTTATATCAAGTTTCCAATTCTTCCATTTCATCCTGGTATACTTAATATCCATATAACTGATGGTATTAACACGACCATGTGTACTAATATTAGAATTCCTGCTACATATGATTTAATTGCTACACTGAGGCGTGAGCAATTTGGTGTCCCTGTGATGAAAGATGTAGGCACTGATGCATTTGAAAGTTTTGGTAAAACAGCCAAGTCCAGTGATCCAATCTTCGCTTTATCTGAGACTATTATGTTTGATCCTCACAAATCAAATGGTCCTCCCTCTGATGTACTTAAGAAGTACATTGTGATGTTCTTTGAAATTTCGGAGAATAGAGAGGAACACAACAATTTGTATGAAGCATTCTCCAAGAATATCCAGTTAGGTATCCTTCTTACAACAAATAGTTTGGCTCTTAGCCCTGAGGTTCTTGCACACCCCAAAATGGACTTAGTCGCTAAGCTTGCTCTTGCATATCTTACTGTTGATGTTTTTCCTCATGTGCTCATCTACGCCTACACAACTATTCTAGTATTTGTCACAGAGATAAAATACTCCTTCCAAAAGATTGAAAGAATGCAAGAGTACTTGAAGGACCCAATCAAGCTTACTGCAATTACTGTAGTTCCAGTTGATGCTTTTTATGACCCTTATGGTGACCAAACTTGGCGCAAACCACTTGAGACTATTGATGCAGAAGAAGAAGCAAAGCAAGATTCCACGATCAATAATAAAGATGTCTTGACCCATCATGCTCCTTGTGATGTTTATCAGTATGAGTGCCATATTAGAAAAGCAGAAATATTTTTGGAACATTACTCTAGAACCTGGAATCATTTGTCATCTTTTAAGTACACATATAACTGGTGGCATGTAGCACTTTCTTATCTGGAGAAAACATGGGTGCAGCTCTCTTGCCATTTAGCTGATGCTTTCCTTTAGATTTCTAATAGGTTGGTCAAGAACATGACTATCCCTTGGAGTGCTTCTTGGACTGCAGAGATCCTGCATGTGCTAATGCCACCAATACAGAATGCTTTAGAGAAGCTGGATCCAACTATTAGCAATGATCTCAACTTGAAGCTCTATCAGGTGTTTAATGTTGGCCCTTTAGTTCTGCCATCTTCACCATCCAAGGAACTCTTTGCTGTTTATCTTGTTGGATGTGAATGCATCCTCTGGTTTGAAAAGTAAAAGGATCAGTGTCGGAAGTTGCTTTGGATAATGAAGAATTCCTTTAGGTTGTTAACACTGACAAAGAGGAATAAAACAACACCGTGGTCTCTGTACGACTCTACTCGAACCTTGAGGACAAGGTTCTTATTGAGGGCAGGAGAATTGTTATGAATTTAACCAAGATGGAGGACCCATTTGCGAAGATGTCAATCACATTTGGGACCCGGGGAAGATGCCTATATACAGAAGAGGTACACAATCTATTAGCACTCATGCTATTAAGTTGTCTCTTTATTTTCTTAGTTGTTTAGATTAATCCTGGAACCTCCCTCCCTTCTTCCTTTTATTTCTTCTTTTTCCTTAGGAAGATTTGATTAGCACTTTGGAATATCTATATTAGTTTGGAGATGAACTCTTATATCAATGTATGTGATTTCACTTCTCCCTATCAGTACAATTCTCTTCCATCAACCTTCTCACACTTTGCTCTCCTGTCCGCTCTTTTCAAATTTAACTCTTGATAGCACCTCAACAACTTCTGTTTAATCCTATCTGCTTCTCAACAATTGTCCTTTCTATCATGAGCTTATAATTTGTACTGACTTTATTGGCACCACCTATTTTATAGATAAGTTTTTCTTTTTGACAGCACTTTGCAGCCAGGAACAAGTTTTCACCTTTTATCCCTCTGTCCAATACAATCCCCCCTCTGCATTTGCTAACTTTTTCACATCACTTTGAAGGCCAATTCTCTATTTGGTTACATCATCAGTAAGACTGTATGACTTAGCTTAATTCTTCCAGTGCTTTCAAGCTTGCTCCAATTTCCATCTTACCTCATTTCTTGGCATTTTTCAATTGACTGGCTCAAATCTTTTAGCAACTCTTTGAGAAGCTTCAGCTTTCTGGTGATTTTAAAATCAGCTCAGCCTTTTTGTATTGTAAGATGCCACCAATCTTCAACCAAATCCATAAAATCATCTTCCTATTGTATCAGGAAGTAGCACAGGATAGTATTAGATTCTTCTTTATTGTTTAGTAGATCCCCCTTTGGTGGTACGGATTTGAATCTATAAGGAAATCTTGAAACTCACAAGTATATAATTGTTTAGGTGTGTGCTAAAAATGCTTCCTTTAATATCAGCATGTATATGGAAGCAAAACATCGGTGCTAATAAGTTCCTACCGAGTTTTATAGGTAAGACATGGGGGCGTATGCAGGCATTCACAAATTCACATGTTTATCAATCAAAATTTAAGCATTTCAAACTTGAAAAATGAACTATTTCTTTTCCAAAATGCACACTCTAGCAAGATGGTTTATCATCCAATACTGGGTTCACCAAAGCATATTGTTTTCCTGAACAAATCATATTGCTCAGTAGAGAAAAGGAATATGTCTATCCTGAACGCAGCTGGCCTGTCTTCAACTCTTATTCTAATGGACTTACTGCCTAAAAGTGCAGGATTAATTAGGCCCAACTCTGAGATGAGATTGGATAAATCTTTGATGGACCTTGTAACCCAAGTATTATTAGACTTCTCAATTGCAAACCTAAGAATCCAATCTAATCACCCATTATTGCACAGTCCTCTCAGCACTTCCAATTCCTACCACATATCCTTTCTTTCATCAAAGGAATGTGGTCCATACTCCCCCGTGTAAATACCCGTACATAATCAGATAAAGTGATGGAAAGAATCATGATGGAATGGTTATCTTTCAGACTTTCTTTGGAAAACTGTGCTCTTTTGTCCAATTAGAACCCCACTTTGGCCCCATCTGCTCCCAGCACTTACCCAGTCACCCATCTGTTGCCTCATCCTTGCGTTGTTAGTCTACTGTCCATTTACTTATCTTGGAGGAAATAATACATGTCAAAATGTTATCTTCAATGTGGACATTGTTTCCCTTTTATTTACCCCCTCACATTTCAGCAAACAATTTTGATCTTCATTTGGGTACATAACATTGACCTTCTATCGTTGCTCCAATCTGCTTCATTCCCATAATTTATAGGAAACTACAACTCTTAGAGCTCTTCCTAACCCTTTTGCTTTGAGATAGCACCACTCTTCCTTGAGCTTGGACTGCCCTTCTTCTCTATCATCTTTCTTTGATTCACAAGAACTTTATGACCTCTTTCTTGAACCCCAAAGCTTACTAAGCCTCAGAAGATTCTTTCTTACCCACTTTGACATTTTATCTCTTCCAACTGATTTATTGCCACATGCAACTGATATTGCTTTGCCTGCACAGCATACCAAGGTAGAAGCTCTTCTGATACTTCCATAGATGCAGATTCAACAATGATTTGCTCTGGGACTTCCCCAATCTCTCTTCCCTCCCCTCCTTCTACTCTCAAATAGACGCTCCAGAAAAACTTGGTGGAGATTTTCCCTGCTCCCAGATTCTTTCTCCTTCTAGCTGTCAAAGAAGGAAAATTTGCACTTCTCACATCATTTAGGTCCCGCTCACAGGCTACATAGTGATTGCCACTTTTTCTATTATTGACGATGCATAACCACATAAAAAGGAGCTCAAACTCTATTATCTGACAACCACCCCTCGATTTGATGATGCAAGTGAAAGTTCAAACTACTAAGTAACAAGAACAAGATAGACTTTTTTTGAAATTGAACAAGAACAAGATAGACTTAGAAGCAGAAGACAATTCTCACATCAATATCAGATGCATATATAGACATCAAGGAGGTTTAGAATTACTTAGTTTTTTTGGAAAATCCAAAATGCTAATCTAGAAAATTATTTTTGGCAAATCCAAAATGCTAATCTAGAAAATTAGTCCTCATACATCCATGACTTTCTCAAGTGATTGGATGAGAAAGTATTTGCTTTAAAAGGAAATATCTGCTTTATAGATACAAAGCACACCCTGTGGGAGCTTCGGAAGTAATCCATGTTTCCTACGCAAAATTCCCCATTTTAAAATTAATTAGTTTTAACAGTGGTGGGGCTTAATATAAAAACTTAGACTTCTAATCTTGAGGACTCACTTTCTGCCAGTGGCAATGCTTTCTTATTTATTTTTTCTTTTTTTATAAGGAACAGTAGCAATACTTCTTTTCCAATCAAGATGTCAAGAGAGGATTATGAAGAAAGACAGGGAGGGCACACAAGTGTCGATAATGTCTAAGCATGATGAAAAAGACTAGTTAGATAGTTTATGGAGGAAAAATACCTCAATTATAATTGGTTTTCCATCTTTCATAGCTTTCTTCAAATCACCAGCCAAACCTACAAAAGATTGAGATGTTGATTGAATTCCTTGACATGCTCCAAGACAGGTGTTTACAACAAGAATTACCTTTCCTTACTATTCTGCATTCTCTGCAAAATTCTGTTATTAGCTCCTCTGATGAGCTGAAATCACGTGCCCATACAGGAGAAGATGCCAAAGGTGCACTGATAAAAATTACAAGGTACACAAGTTTTTGAGAACCACATGGCATCACACTTCTCAGATAACCTTTAGCTAAGCATGAACAAACATGACTACGCAATTTTCTGGAAGTAACAGGTAACTGAAATAACTAAATCTGCATTGACAGTTGCATACTCTGTTGATGTCCGTAGCAATTCATACACCATGGCAGTCTGAAAAAAAAAATCGCATATAAATGATAAGCAAGAAAGGATAAATAGAGCGCTTTCTCAAAGGGAAAGATAGAAGCCAGGTAACTGTAGAGGGATTAAAGAAGAACCTGCAAGACATTTGGCAAGTTCAACCTTTGTGCAAGCTGGGTAGCAATAGTAGATTTTCCAACACAAGCAGTACCACAAACAAGAATTACCAAAGGCACTCGCATATGGTGAAATCTAAGAATATAAAGATAGCCAAAAGAAGGGTAAGCAACATCAAATACTAAATTAGGCCGTTTCAATCATTCCCTTCCTCATTGCTCCCTCCTCTACGAAAATGAATAAATAAGAAATGATCCACAATAGGAAAAGAAAGGGGAAGTTGACAAAGAAAAAATCAACAACCTCGTAATCATTTTATAACGGTTTATATACTCTTCTCCGAAACCTCTTCGCTCCATAAGCTGCATGGCATCCAAACAATTCAGTGTTATTCATCCACTTTCAAAACTTTGAACAACTTCTAACAGAAAGGAAAATCAAGTCACATACTACAGGGTCAAGTTTTACAAACTAGTATCAGATGTTTGACGAATTAAGAGAAAGAAATCACAGAAATCTATTTCAAATATTTTTTGGGGAAAATCTCTCCTTGTATGACTTTTGTGATTGAGATAATAGGTTTTGCACAGATTTATTATGGCAGTGTTTGTTTTCATCAGAGAATCAATAG
>JACEIK010000205.1:33782-60807 GCA_018107945.1 Datura stramonium | reverse complement strand
GTGTAGAAGTACATATTGATCTCCTCCCACTTCCAAGTAGGGATACTAATGTCTTGGAGCATACCTCTAGGTCTTTAATGTTCAACTTTCACCTGCTGACAGTTCAGACACTTAGCCACAAATTCTGCTATGTCCTTCTTCATGACACTCCACCAATAGGCTTCCCAAAAGTTATGGTACATCTTGGTGGCACCTGGATGTATAGAGTATCTAGAACCATAGGCCTTGTGCGACATCCAATCTCTCAAATCATTAACATCCGGAAAACACATATGACCCTTTGGAGAAGACTTCTACCTTCTGATTCTGAACGGCTTCCTTCAACTTTACCAAAATAGGATCCTCATCTTGTCTAGATTTAACTTTGGTCACTAAGGATGATTCTGACCTATTCTGAACAATGACACCACCATCGGTCGAGTCAATAAGATGGACTCCTAGTCGTGAAAGTCAGTGCACATCCTTTACTAACTCCTTCCTTTCCTCGTCTACATGGGACACACTCTCCAAAGAAAGCCTGATAAGAGCATCTGCCACCACATTAGCCTTGCCCGGATGATAGAGAACAATCATATCGCAATCTTTCAAAAGCTCCAAACACCTTCTTTGGCGTAGATTCAAATCCTTTTGGGTAAACACATATCGTAGGCTCTTGTGGTCCGTAAACATATCTAGACCCCGTACAAACAGTGTCTCCAAATATTCAAGGCAAATACTACCCCTGCCAATTTGAGATCATGAGTCGGGTAGTTCTTTTCATGGACCTTCAGCTGTCTGAAAGCATAAGCTATAACTTTACCGTGCTGCATGAGTACACAACCAAGGATGATTCTTGAAGCGTCACAATACAACACAAACCCATCGGAACCCTCAGGTAGGGTCAATAATGGTACTAAGGTGAGTCGAGTCTTCAACTCTTGAAAGCTTTTCTCACAAGCCTCTGAAAATTGAAAATTCACTTTCTTCTGGGTCAACTTAGTCAACGGGGCTGCAATGGATGAAAATCCCTCGAAAAATCTATGATAATACCCAGCTAAACCTAAGAAACTCTTGATATCTGAAGGATTCACCGGTCAAGGCCAATTTTTCACCGCTTCTATCTTTTGAGAGTCTACCTGCACACCCTCACTTGACACCACATGATCCAAAAATTCCACTTTCAACTAAAACTCACATTTACTAAACTTAGCATATAACTGACAATCCCTTAAAGTCTGTAGCACCACCCTCAGATGAGCGACATGCTCCTCCACGCTTCAAAAGTATATGAGAATATTATCTATGAGCACAATCACAAACATATCCAAATATGATTTAAACACCCTGTTCATGTAACACCACGAAACTTTTCTAGACCAGGCTTAGACCTTGCAAGAAAAATCTAGAAGAATGCCTCAGAATGACCGAGACAACGAGTTGTGGTCAGCTCTAAAGACTCGTTGTATCAGTCATGATCAGTAGTGTTTGGTATCTCGGGAACCCACTAGACAAGAAACAACCCATTGTGAGAAACAATGACTCGTCCTGCCAATCGTTGTTTTCCCAGCGTAGAAATCCTTTCCAGGACCTCACGACTCAACCAACAAGATGCCCATCAGTGGGACGGAGGAGATCAAAATCCACCACTTCAGCAGCTCCAGCAGGCCAACCAGCTCAACAAGACAACACTTTAGGTATAGATGGCGGCCAGCGCCAAAATAATTTATATTCTTTGTCCTCTCGTCAGGATCAGGAGAGCTCACCTGACGTGGTCACATGTGTGTTACGCCTTTTCCATCTAGATGTGTATGCCTTACTAGATCCAGAAGCCACATTATCATTCATGACTCCTTATGTAGCTTTCCAGTTCGATATTAGTATATAAGTACTCTTGGAACCATTCTAATTCTCCATCCCAGTTGGCGAGTCAGTTAGAGCCAACTGGGTGTATAGAAACTGCGCGGTCTCAATCTTGAATAAGGTCATTCCAGCAGATCTTGTAGAGTTAGACATGGTTGAATTTTACCTCATTCATGGCATGAATTGGTTACACTCCGATTATGCCTCAGCCAACTACAGAACTAGGGTCGTTAGGTTTTAGTTCCCTAATGAGCCAGCTTTAGAGTGGACGGGCAGTAGTTTAGCGCCTAAGGGTCATTTTATTTCCTACCTTAAGGCTAGGAAGATTATTTCCAAATGGTATATTTATCATCTATGTAACACCCTAAAAGTCCCCAAGATCTAAAATCGGAAGTTTGAAATGTGCTCAGTAGAAAATGTGTAGCAGTTCCTCAAAACGACTCATCTAATGAGTCGTTGGTCGATCTAATGGGTCGTTGGAGTCAGTTGTGATGAGATCTCAGCCTAGTCTACTGGGGAAGGAATGATTCATGTAACGACTCATGGGTTGCCACAATGGGTTGTCGTGAGGAGTCGTGGATTGGAGCGCAGGGTTTCAGGTTAGTGTCAATGAATGGTTGTATGAGTCGTGGAAGCTAATAATGACCCGTGGTGATGATCGTGGGAAGGAATTTAAGGCTTGATCCAATGGGGGCGATGGAAGTACTGACAAGTCGTGAGATGTAATAATGACTCTTCATGTTAGTCGTTGGTTAGTTTACCAGTTGGGGGAAAATAGTGTACTTAACGAGTGGTTTTTACGAGTCGTTAGAGGCAAAAATGACTCGCCACGTTGGCCGTGGGTTGAGGAAGCTAAAACTATGCAAACAGAGAAGTGTATGTAACGGATGTTGGTGACGAGCGTTAGAGGAAGTAACGACTCGTCTTGAGGTGTTTGGTAGATTTTTCATGTTTTACTCAGGGGTATTTTGGTAAAGTCCGATGCTTCCAGAATTAAAGTGACGTTGTTTTGGGATTCTAAGGGATGTTTTTAGGGCATTTTAAAGACTAAACCCTCATTCTCTCAAATCTCCTTTCTTTTCTCTCTAGATCAAGGATTCACTAAGGTTTCTATTATACCTTGGGAACCCAAGGATCAGACCCGGGAGTCAAAACGGTGAAAAACTAAAATTTTGCACCAGATCACAGAATGACCCGTAAAGTGGCTCGTGAGGAGTGACCACGAGTCGTGAAGTGACTCGTGGCCAGGAAAAGAGGTGGCATGGTTTGGGGGAGGCCACGGGCATGACCACGAGTCGTGGTCAAACCACACGACTCGAGAGTTCATCCGTGGCCTAGACTGGATACGTCGCAAGGAGTTTGGTTAGTGGGGATCACGGGTTGTGACCACGATTCGTGGGGTCCCTCGTGGAGTCCCCTGATGAATTTTGGCAGTGAACATGATGACTCAAGGCCACGAGTCATTGGCCCTAGAGACAAGTCGTCCAGTCCCTCGTGGGGATTGGCAGTTAGCAAAATTCTGTGAAATAAGTAAGGGCTTTTCCGTAATTCCTAAGTCCTGGAGTCCTATACTATGTTGTTTTAGCATCAGAAAGGGTAGTTTAAAAGGGAATAGACTAGCCTAAGTCCTCATTCATGCATGCAAAGGTTTGGGAAGGTGATAGAAGGGTGATCTAGGTGATTTCAAGGTGTTCTTCATCGATTTCCTCTTGCGAAATCTAGGGAAGTTAAGAACCAGTTATCTCAGGTATGTAAGGCTATCAATGGGTGATTTCTTCCACACCCATGTCCATCCTCTATGATTTTTACAAAAATCTTATTAAAATCTCTTGGGGTTTTAAAGATGATTTTTATAAAAGTCTAATGATTTAATAATGGGTTTTGTGATTTTAGATTCTCATCATAATCTATGGGTTTTAATCAGATTTTATTATTTAAATTTATCTATAATTTTATCGATTTCGATTTCTATGAAATTAAGCCTAATTATGCATGATCCATGATTTATCGATTTATGATCTAATTTTCTATTATTAATACTTGCAAGCACAACATGAATTATGAGTTAAATTATGCATTTAATCTAATAGCCATCATGATTTTATGAATTTCAAGCTATATGTAGATTTACAAGTATGTATGAACCTTATAAATCATGAATTATGTTTTGGCTGACTCGCGGGCCTAGGTCCATGGCTGGTTCATGTATGTATAAGCATATTTATGATTATCATGATTTAACTAGCCCATGAATTCATGCAAGTTATACTATGAGCACTATATATGTTTTGGGAGTAGTATCGAATACCGAGTGGATTTGGGGCCTAGGTTCTGCCCCAGATCCCATAAACTACGTGCCACCACAGGTATGTTGGGACTTCCTATGTGACTGTCTCCGACCCAAATGATCCTTTTCATGGTGATATCATACTTTCACAGTCCTATCCATGACAAGGTATGTAAACCCTCCTGACTAGGGTTACAAGTCGGACTTCATGTGTGCTCATATGGGATATGTCGGTTAAGAGAATCTCCCACTGTTCCTCATGATTTATGCATGTTATGATTATGTATTTTGGCTCAAGTCATGTTGAGTAAAGCTTTTCTCCTACGATCATGATTATGTTTGTATTACGAATGTTTGAAAACCTTGAGCCTTATGATACGTTATGATGATTTACGATACAAGCATGATGTCCTACTCTTATGATAATTTATGAGATTTATGTATTTTAAATATACGTTTTACTTACCTTGCATACTCAGTAGATTTCATGTATTGACCGTATGCTTTCTATGTTGTATTGTTTCATGATATAGGACCCGACTCTCAAGCTCACCCTCCCCAATAGTGCTTCAGAGATTTCTATCAGCGTACTTGGTGATTCCTCTTATTTCGAAGGCCATATGTTCATCTATTATTTCCTTTGAGTTTCAATATTGTTGGGTTAGTTGGGGTATTGTCCCATCAACCCATCTTTTATAATTAGAGGCTTTTCAGACTACAAGTTGTATTCAACCGTCATGTATGGATTGTGTGTTGTCCTTTCTCTGGGTCTGTGACATGTTTACGATTTCTTATATTAAGTCTTCCGCTTATGTGATTGAATTAGATGTACGCTCATGCCATGGGTTGACTTGGGATCTCTCGGAGCTCCTTGTACCGTGTCTACGATCCGGGTGTACGTTCGGATAGTGACAAAATTGGTATCAGAGCCATAGGTTTGAAGTGTCCCAGGGTGTCTGAAAGCCGCGTTAAGTAGAGTCTTTTCATGGGTGTAAAGCACGCCACACTTATGATGAAGAGGCTACTAGACATTTAGAAAATGTTTCATTTTTTCATGATCTATGTCGTGCGATGAAAGTCCTGTACCCTTCTAATTCGTGCTATTCACGTTTGCAGCGTCATGCCTCCATGACGAGTGAACACCACTAGAAATAGTAACGGTAATGATCATGAGGGTGCCAATGGTGAGGAGCATCAACCAGCCTCACCCATTCGCGAGGAGCACACACCAGAGCCAGCTGCCCACGCTGAGTTTAGGGTAGCGATTCAGATACTAGCATAGGCCATGACGGCCCAGGTTCAAAATCAGACAGTGGCGCATTACCCTTAGAATGGGAATGCGGCGGCAGCTAGGGTGAGGGATTTCTTGAGGATGAGCCCTCCTGAGTTCACGGGGTCGAGGGTGGACGAGGATCCACATGATTTCATTGAGGAGATTCTGAAGATCACCCAGGTTATGGGCGTGAACAATGGGGAGTGTGTTGACTTGACCTCCTATAAGCTAAATGGGGTGGCTCATATATGGTTTAAGAAGTGAAGTGATGCTAGGGTAGTGGGTGCAGGCCTGATAGGTTGGGAGGAGTTCCACGCGGCCTTTATGGATCGGTTCTTCCCTCGAGAGATGAGGGAGCTCAAGGAGGCCGAGTTTGTTAATTTGAAGCAGGGTGACATGTTATTTAAAGAGTAAGCATTAGAGTTCACTCTATTATCTAAGTATGCTCCAGAGTTGGTGGTGGACCAGAGGGCTCGATGAGTTGTTTCGTGCATAGGGTGGTGGATTATTTGGACAAGGATTGCAGGATAGCCATGCTACATCGGGATATCAACTTTCCCCGCATCGTGTTGCATGCTCAGCAGATGGAGTCGGTCTACTAGAGGCAGAGGGAGTCCAAGAGGGCCAAGAGCGACAACTATGGGGTTTCTCAGGGCAGGACATGGGGTGGATAAAGTCGGCAGTCCCAGCATAGGTCTATCGCTCCAGCTCCATCATCAGCCAGCATGCCATCTAGGTTCAGAGGAGGTCAGAGAAGCGGGGCTTCAGGCTTAAGGGATAAAGGTAGCATGTAGGTGGAGTGCACTTTTCCAACTTGTGCAAAGTGCAGAAAAATCATCCCGAGAGGTTCTTTGTTGGATCAGATGCGCGTTACGGGTGTGGCGAACCCAGGCACAGACTTAGGGATTGTCCCTCAGCTAGGTCAGGTGTCGGTGGGGCCCGTGTGATAGCAGCCAATTCTGCCGCTCCAACAGCCCGTCCCCCTCAGCAGGGTGCCCTACTAGTTCAGTGGGCGGTCAGCGCCAAAACAGGTTTTATGCTTTAGTACCCCGCCAGGAGCAAGAGGCTTCACCAGATTTGGTCACTGGTATGTTGCAAGTCTTCCATATTGATGCTTATGCCTTGTTAGATCCAGGAGCTACATTGTCTTTTATGACCTCTTATATTGCTAGTAGGTTTGGAGTTAGCCTTGAAATTCTGTCAGAACCGTTCTCGGTCTCTACCCCAGTAGGTGAATCAATTGTAGCTAGGCAGGTGTATAGAGGTTGACCCATCACAGTGTTGCATAAAGTTACCTTCGCAGACTTAGTAGAGTTAGCTATGACTGACTTTGACCTCATTTTGGGCATGGATTGGTTCTTTACATGTTATGCTTCGATTAATTGTAGAACCCGGTCAGTAGTGTTTAGGTTTTCGGGTGAGCCAGTCTTAGAGTGGAAGGGAAATTCAGCTATACCGGTCGGTCAGTTTATTTCATATCTTAAGGCCATAAAAATGATTTCTAAGGGATGCATGTATCACCTAGTTAGGGTTAAGGATGTTGAGTTTGAGACCGCGACTATTCAGTCATTTTTGGTGGTGTGTGAGTATCCAAAGGTTTTTCCCGATGATTTGCCAAGTGTTCCTCCTGAGAGGAAAATTGATTTCGGTATTGATCTTCTACCTAATACGCAGCCTATCTCTATTCCTCCATACAGGATGGCTCCAACTGAGCTAAAGGAGTTGAAGGACTTGTTAGATAAGTGTTTCATTAAACCGAGCAAATCTCCATGGGGGTGCACCGGTTCTCTTTGAACGAAAGAAGGATGGATCCCTTCACATGTGTATTGATTACCAACAATTGAACAAGGTCACCGTCAAGAATAGGTACCCATTACCCAGGATCTATGCCTTGTTTGACAAGCTTCAGGGTGTCAGATGTTTCTCAAAGATAGATCTCAAGTCCGGGTATCACCAGCTCAAGGTTCGGGAGAGTGACATCTCGAAAACCGCTTTCAGGACTCGGTATGGTCATTACGAATTTGTTGTTATGTCTTTTCGACTCAACAATTCCCCTGCAGCTTTCATATACTTGATGAACAGGGTGTTCAAGGAATATCTAGACATGTTCGTGATCGTGTTCATCGATGATATCCTAATATACTCTCGGAGCGAGGAGGAGCATGCCGTTTACTTAAGAGTAGTGCTTCAGACCCTCAAGGATCGCTAGTTGTATGAAACGTTCAACAAGTGTGAATTTTGGTTGGACTCCATGGAATTTTTAGGCCATGTGGTATCGAGTGAGGGCATAAAGGTAGATTCTCAGAAGATTGAAGCGGTAAAGAATTGGCCCAGACCGGTGAATCCTTCAGAGATTCGGAGTTTCTTGGGCCTAGAAGGCTACTATCAGAGGTTCGTTGAGGGATTTTCATCAATTGCAGCACCATTGACCAGGTTGACTCAGAAAAAGGTAAAGTTCCAATGGTCGGAGGCTTTTGATAAAAGCTTCCAAGAGTTGAAGACTCGACACACTTCAGCACCAGTGTTGACCCTACCCGAGGGTACCGATGGTTTTGTAGTATATTGTGATGCTTCGAGAATCGAACTTGGGTGTTTGTTGATGCAGCATGGGAAAGTGATAGCGTATGCCTCAAGACAGTTGAAAGTCCATGAGAAGAATTACCCGACCCATGATCTTGAGTTGGCCACAATGGTGTTTGCATTGAAGATATGGCGGCACTACTTGTATGGGGTCCACGTGGATGTATTTACGGACCATAAGAGATTGCAATATGTGTTTACGCAGAAGGATCTCAATCTTTGATAAAGGAGGTGGTTTGAGCTACTTAAGGACTACGATTTGATTGTTCTTTACCACCCGGGTAAGGCTAATGTGGTAGAGGATGCACTTAGTAGGCTCTCTATGGAGAGTGTGTCCCACGTGGATGAGGGAAAGAAGGAGTTAGTGAAGGATGTCCATCGACTTGCAAGGTTGGGAGTTAGATTAGTTGACTCGACTGATGGCGGCGTTGTGGTGCAAAACGGATCCGAATCGTCCTTGGTGACCATTGTGAAGGATAGACAAGATGAGGATTCAATGTTGGTAAAGCTGAAAGAAGCCGTCCGGAGTCAGAAGGTGGAGGTTTTCTCCCAAGGGGGAGATAGTGTGTTGCGGTACTGGGGTCGTTTGTGTGTGCCAGATGTAGATGATTTGAGGGACCAGATATTGCATGAGGCACATGGATCTAGGTGCTCTATCCATCTTGGTGGCACCAAAATGTATCATGATTTGCGGGAAATATATTGGTGGAATGGTATGAAGAGGAATATTGCAGAATTCATAGCCAAGTGCCCGAACTGTCAGCAAGTGAAGGTTGAGCACCAAAGGCCGGGAGGCGTACTTAAGGATATTAGCATTCCTACTTGGAAGTGGGAAGAAATAAATATGTACTTTATAACTGGGTTGCCCTGTACTCATCGACAACATGACTCCATTTGGGTGGTGGTTGACAGGTTGACTAAGGTGGCACATTTCCTGCCGGTGAGAACCACAAATTCAATAGATGATTATGCCAAATTGTATATTCGGGAGTTGGTTCGACTTCATACAGTTCCCTTGTCTATTATTTTAGACCGAGGTACTCAGTTTACCTCCCACTTATAGCGGTCTTTTCAAAAGGGGCTTGGGACTCAAGTTAAGCTCATCACAGCCTTTCATCCACAAATGGATGGCCAAGCCGAATGAACAATCTAGACTCTCGAGGACATTTTGAGAGCATGTGTGATGGATTTCAAAGGTAGCTGGGATGATCATTTGCCCTTGATCAAATTTTCTTATAATAATAGCTATAACTCTAGCATCCAAATGGCACCGTTTGAGGCTCTTTATGGACGAAGGTGTAGATCGCCCAATGGATGGTTTGAGATCAGTGAGGTAGCTATGATAGGTCCTGATTGGTTCATGAGGCTATGTTAAGATTCAGTTGATAAGGGATCGATTGAAGACCGCGCAGAGTCTTCAGAAATCATATGCTGATGTGAGGAGGAGAGAGTTGGAATTCGAGGTGGACGAGTGGGTGTTTCTGAAGGTATGTCCCATGAAGGGAGTCATGCGGTTCAGAAAGAAAGAAAAACTCAGTCCCCACTATGTTGGTTCCTACTGGGTTATGAGAAGGGTTGGTAAGGTATCGTATGAGTTGGACTTGCCATCAAAGTTATCTTCAGTTCATCCCGTCTTTCATGTATTGCTCTTGAAAAAGTGCTTGGGTGATCCAGCTTTAGTTGTCCCGGTGGAAAGTGTTGGTGTGAGAGATAACCTCAGTTATGAGGAAATTCTAGTTGCAATCTTGGATCGTCAGGTTCGAAGGCTGAGGAACAAAGAAGTAGCTTCAGTAAAGGTGTTATGGAGAAATCAGCATGTCAAGGGAGCTACATGGGAAACCGAAGTAGATATGATGGCTAAATACCCTCACCGGTTCCCTACCGGCTCAGTTTCAGTTTAAGGTATCAGTATTGCCCTAATTCACTAATCAGTTTCCATGTTCAGTTCATGTGTGCAAGTTTGATTTATGTTATGATAGATGTATTTGATGTCTGAATTCGGTTCCGCTATGTAGTTCTTTTCGGAGGTAGTCATTCCATCAGTCTTCGGTTTAAATCATCAGTATTTGCATATAATGAATGTATGATTCTGAGTTTTCTAAGTGTTTCTGTCACGCCCCGAGCCTACACCCTAGTTGCAACATGGTACTTGAAGCCACAAGTGACCCAAGTCAACCCCTGGTCTATCATACACTAGCATTCTGAGTAAACATGTACAACGAAACTTTTAATTAACAACATTAACTAGTTTAAGAAAACATAAAGACTGAAAGTAATGAAGAAAGTGACATTTTCTGAAATACATCTCTGAAAAACAAGTCTGGTCTGGAAGCCCTCTACTGAGGAGTTGCTGGGACAAGCCTCCAGCTAACTCTAAGTCTATAGAAAATCATAACTCAACTGAAGAAAATAAACAAGGCCCTCGAATGATGAGGACTCACACTTCGGCCGCTGAGGTAGAGGCTCTGAAACTGCGGTGACTATCTGAGCTGGGTCCAAGAATCTGCAGCTGTATCATGAACTGATACAACATGAAAAACATGCGTTAGTACTTTGAATGTACCGAGGAAGTGAGAGAAACATGAATAATATGATAGAACTGGTAACTGTACTGATACAACATGAAATGACCAACTGAAATGCTGAAAACTGATACAACTGATAATAAACTGAAATGGTCAAAACTGACCCTGACTTATGGTCATAAATACGTCCTAAGTCTGAAATACTACACTGAACTGAGCTGCTTATTCTGATATTGGACTAAATTGACTAGTGGGAGAGTCTATAACTGACATATAACCACGTGAGCTAGATGTGGAGTTCGATGTATACACCCCACAGGTAGGACCCAATATACCTTTCCAGGGTATAAAGGCATGAACTAGGTGAGCACAAAAATATCTTGGGCCAATCAGGCCAAGTAATACTGAAACCTACGCTGGCAATGTTGTTTTGGGAACCTGGGTGCGCTGGAACCCCGACCACTCGGTACTAAGTTCTACTCCCACTGGAAACCTAAACTGAACTACTAAGCTGATAGCTCAAAACTGGGGTCCAAGACTAGTCAGGGACGACTCACTGCATGTACCCTGAGAGCCTTATCGGACCATATTCTGAAATTGGATTCTACGACTGGTCAGAGCTGCTTATCTAGAAGCGTCGTAACCGTCTACAGAGCAACTAATAACTGAACTGGGGTCCTGGGATGGTTAGAGCTATAACTGAATGTCATGACCGCCTAATGGACCAAATAACTAAAATCTGAGCCTGAGTCTGAAAACTGGGAGGCACCACCGACACCTCAAAAATAAAACTGGAGTCAAACTGATCAGCTGACATTTCTGACTAACACTGAAACACTCTAATACTGTGACTGCAACTGGACTGACAATTCCAAGAAAATACAAAGTATATAAAATTTCTAACTGAATGTGAATATCATACAAGTAACTGAGTTGTTAACACATACAAGCATTATAAAAGCCCCCAACTCTAAAAGATGCAAACAATTCTCAAGAATTCAAAGCCTAAGCAGGATTCTAATTTATGACATTTCAACAATTAGGGCTGAGTTTCTAAAGTTGGTGGAACACGAATAATTTTAATTAACAGCTGGTGAAAAGAAATAGCTACAATTAACATAAGACCATATTCTACATGAATTAATCCAAGAATAGTAATAATATCTTAAATTTCGTAAGTTAAGAGCTAGGACTGAAAGTTAACTGAGAGAGGATTTCTGAGGGACGCAAGGGGAGAACAATCTCCTTGCTGAATTCCCATATACCTATAGAAGAGAATCTGGTAAAAATCTTGAAGAAAGACTGAGAAGATGAACGTTTACCCTATCTTCTGCTCTGAACTCCTGACTGTTTCTACGCTCTGGTTTTTGAGAGGATGAGTGAAGGAGGAAGGGAAATTGTCATTCTATCCCTTTTTACTCCCTCCCAAGACCCCAAAATGACAAGGTTTGGGAATTAAAAAGCTGAGAAAGTAATAAAATACCCCTGGCAGAAAGAATGAAATCTGCCCGACACTAAACAACGGACCTCAAAACGGGTCGTTGGTAGGAACGACGGCTCGTTGAATCTAGACGTGGTTTCTGGGTTTAGAAACAAGGTTTACTGGAGGTGTCCCACGGTTAGGTACAAAGTTCTATTGGAAGCAACAACGGGCCGTTGATACCCCCCATAGGAATTGGTAAGAAAACTGGCACGGGGACAGTGGGTGATAAGAACGACTCATTGGTAGGACCAACGGGCCATTGTATCCCCTCGTAGTTCACTCTGCTGGGTTTTGGAATTGATCGATGGGTGGTAACAATGACTCATTGGTAATAACCACAGGCCATTGTTCTCTCTCATTGCCTCAGGGAAAGGTCCGGTAATCCTCTGAACTTGGGATTCAACGGACGATAGGACGACTCGTTGTTAGAAACAACGGTTCATCCTATGTCTTGTCGTTTTCCATTGAAGGAAGGCTGCTACTAACCACGACAACTTACAGCGGTGCGTTGGTTCCACCCATGGTCCATTGTGGGGGTCGTCTGAGATAGAAAAATTTCTGGTTTTCCTATGGTTTTTCATGCAATGTTTGAATTTGGTCTAGAAAAGTTTCGAGGTGTTACAGTTTCTAACATTTGAGTATGAATGTTCCCAAGGGAGAGATATTGTTATACCCCATGAACCCAAGGATTAGACCCGGGAGAACGGTAAAAAATTAAAATTTCGCACTAGATAACAGAACGACCCATGAAGTGGCTCATGAGGAGTGACCACGAGTTGTGACATGACTCGTGTCTAGGCAAAGAGGTGGAATGGTTTGGGGGAGGCCACGAGTCATGGTCAGACCACACGACTCGTGAGGTCACCCATGGCCTAGACTGGATGCGTGGCAAGAAGTTTGGTCAGTGGGGATCACAGGTGGTGACCACAAGTCGTGGTCAGCCACCACGATTCATGGGGTCCTCTGATGAATTTTGGCAGTGAACATGAAAACTCAAGGCCACGATTCATGGGCCCTGGCGATGAGTCCTCCAGTCTCTCGTGAGGGATGGCAGTCAGCAAAACTCTGTGATTTAAGTAAGGACTTTTCCATAATTTCTAAGTCCTAGGGTCTTATACTACATCGTTTTAACATTAGAAAGGGCGGTTTAAGAGGGAATATACTAGCCTAAGTCCTTATTCATGCATGAAAAGGTTTGGGAAGGTGATAGAAGGGTGATGTAGGTGATTTCAAGGTGTTCATCAATTTTTTCTTGGGCAATCTAGGGAAGTTAAGAACCAGTTATTCTCAGGTATGCAAGACTATTAATGGGTGATTTCTTTCACACCCATGCCCATCCTCTATGATTTTTACAAAAATTTTATTAAAAGCTCATGGGGTTTTGAAGATGATTTTTATAAAAGTCTAATGATTTGATAATGGGTTTTGTGATTTTAGATTCTCATCACAATCAATGGGTTTTAATCTGATTTTATTATCTAAATTTATCTATAATTTTATCGATTTTGATTTCTATAAAATTAAGCCTAATTATGCGTGATCCATGATTTATTGATTTATGATCTATTTTTCTATTATTGATACTTGCAAAACCAACATGAATTAGGAGTTAAATTATTCATTTAATCAAATATCCATCATGATTTTATGAATTTCAAGCTATATGTGTGATTTACAAGTATGTATGAACCTTATAAATCATGAATTATGTTTTGGCCGACTCACAGGCCTAGTCTCATGGCTGATTCACATATGTACAAGCATGCTTATAATTATCATGATTTACCTAGCCCATGAATTCATGCAAGTTATACTATGAGCACTATATATATTTTGGGAGTAGTATCGAACACCGAGTAGGTTTGGGGCCTAGGTTCTGCCCAGATCCCATAAACTACGTGCTACCGTAGGTATGTTAGGACCTCCTATGTGACTGTCTCCAGCCGAAATGGCCCTTTTCATGGTACTACCCTTGGAAAGGTACAGATACCCTCCCGACTAGGGTTACAAGTCGGGCTTCATGTGTGCTCATATGGGGGTATGTCGGTTAAGAGAATCTCCCACTGTTTCTCATGATTTATGCATGTTATGATTATTTATTTTGGCTCAAGTCATGTTGAGTAAAGCTTTTCTCCTATGTTCATGATTATGTTTGTATTACAAATATTTGAAAACCTTGAGCTTTATGATATATTATTATGATTTACGATACGAGCATGATGTCCTACTCTTATGATCATTTATGAGACTTATGTATTTTAGATATCCGTTTTATTTACCTTGCATACTCAGTACATTCCACGTGCTGACCGCATACTTTCTCTACTGTATCATTTCATGATATAGGACCCGACTCTCAGGCTCACCCTCCTTAGTAGTGCTTTAGAGATTGCTATCAGTGTACTTGGTGAGTCCTCATATTCTGAGGGCCATATGTTCAGACTCTATTATTTCCTTTCAGTTTCAGTATTATTGGGTTAGTTGAGATATTGTCCCATCAACCAGTCTTTTCAGACTACAAGTTGTATTCAGCCGTCATGTATGGATTGTGTATTGTCCTTTCATCGGATCTATGACATGGTTATGCTTTCTTATGTTAAGTCTTATGCTTATGTGATTGAATTAGCTAGACGCTCATGACATGGGTTGACTTGGGGTCTCCCCGGGCTCCTTGTCCCGTGTCTACGATCCGGTGTACGTTTGGATCGTGATAGTTTCCATCAAGGATTCAAGGTGTAAATTTGAGTGGTATTTCTCCTATCAAGTATGTGGGTTCTTCATCAAGGATATTCTTCCATCCTTGTGCCCCAAAATATTTTATTAAAAACCCAATTTCAACTATTCTAGTAAAGCATGACCTAGGATTTTATGTGATGGGTGATTTCTTCTATTTTTTATTTAAATTCTAAGATCCATTATGATTATCATTTAATTATGATTATAGAATAATTGGGTTATCTTGAATTATGTGTTAGATAAAGGAAAATGCATGGTTATAGAATGTAATTCACGAAATGGCTTGAACTTTGAATGGGACCTTATTATTATTCACTCGACTATAGCAATAACTCATATCCATGGTTTAAAATATGTGAAGATTGTATGATTACCCTTAGGAACTTGAATATGTCATTTGATAAATATGTTAAGATGAAATTAGGGTTTATGGGCTTGATCAATTAAAGTAGAATATGTGTTTTCATTATGTTTTCAATGGAGCTGGTTAGGTATAATGTAAATCTATGATAATGGCCTAATTAATGCATCCTTCTCATGAATTGGAGTAAATTTTGAAATGGGTCTTATGAAATGAAAATGTATGCTTCTTCCATGATCTCGTTGTAAATGTTTAAAGTACGAGTTAAGTATATGGGCTTTCCATAAACCTAGAATATATGAATCAATGTATGCATGTTAAAGTACGAATTGGACCTATCACATGTTGAATAAGATGAATTTGGAACTTGAATATTGTGGAAGTGTAATGCATGATGTGAATCTATAAATTCTCACTAATGTAAGACGTTTGAAGAAATATTGATGTGGATCCATGAAGATATGGATTATGATGATAAAGCATGAGAATTATATTTCAGATTGTTGGGCTTGTTGTTAGTAGATAGTAGCCCTAATCCTTTTGAAATAAATGTTGTATGACGAAGACAGTGAAATGTCATGTTTCTGACTAGCTGTGGTAGCATAGACCGGATGTATAATGTCATATCAGTACTCTTTATGTTCTAGTCGGCCAAGGACTCTCCATTGTCGAGAATGTTTCCCTTGGTCAGTTCGGGATCCTCCATAGCAAAGAGTGACTCTCCAGCTCAGTCGAGAATCTCCCTAGTAGAGAATGACTTCCTTAGTTACGTTATCAACATGATTCAGTTCCGCATGATTCAGACTTCAGTTTAGAACATATATAATATAATGAACTCAAACACAATTACCAGCAGTGATCCAGTACAATGTGTGATGTTAGCCTCAACTTTGGCTCTTATTAAATGTTCAATATTTGACCCTTATGCATGAGTTCAATGATGTTTCAGGATATTAGATCCATATGAAAGTTTATGTGTATATATATATGTGTGTATGTGACTCATAAGAGGATTGTTGCATGTTAAATTCGTTATATTGACGTACTTTGTTATTTCCTTATCATATACTTGCATAGTTAATTGTTTACGTTTATCCCCCCATGCTCAATACATTTCAAGTACTGACCACACACCTTTATGTGCTATAGTGTTTCATGATATGGTCTCCAGATTTAGCATCGTGGTTAGATATGCTTCATCCCCCTCTCAGCTGCTAGTAGTGAGTCCTCATCTCCCGAGGATGTGACTTATTTTTATACTTTCTTTATGTTTCAATTTTCAGACTCGTCAGTTTAGTAGAAGGCTTTCAGACCTGTCTAGATAGATTCAACATTGTATCAAAGTGTTGTTACAATTGTTCCTATAGTGCCTTATTAGACTTTTGCAGTTAGCTTCTGCTCATTATGTTGTTATTTGTTTTTGTTGTTAAGTGATATGCTATGATTATGCCATGGCTCGACTTGGAGCCTTTCGGGGTTCCTTGTCCCTTGTTACGGCTAGGATGTAAACTCGGATCATGAAAATTAAGTTCGGGTCAAAGATTCCAGCTCCGAGACCCCCATTATTCAGTTAGTTCCTCTTGTCAAATAGTTCCCAAACGTGTTTTTCGTAGATCTTCCCAGTGTTCCTCCTAAGCGGGAAATATACTTCGGCATAGACCTCCTCCCAGATACTCATCCCATCTCCTTCCCTCCTTACAGAATGGCTCCAGCTGAGCTTAAGGAGTTGAAGGAGCAGTTAAAAGACCTCCTTGATAAGGGTTTCATCAAGCTCAACTGGGGTGCTCCAGTATTATTCATGCGGAACAAAGATGATACCCTTAGGATGTATATCAACTACGTCAGTTGAATAAGATCACAGTTAAGAACAGGTACCCCTACCCAAGATTGACGACTTGTTCGATCAGCTTTAGGGATCCAGTTGTTTCTCCAAGGTAGATCTCAGGTCAGGGTACCATCAGTTAAGAGTCAGAGAGTGTGACATACCGAAAGTAGCTTTTAGAACTCGGTATAATCACTACGAATTTGTGGTTATGTCCTTTGGACTGACTAATACCCCCGCAACTTTCATGGACCTGATGAACAAGGTTTTCAAGCCATATCTAGACATGTTCATCATTGTTTTTATCGATGATATTTTGGTACACTCCAAAAGAAAAGAAGATCATGCTAACCATTTGAGGATTGTGCTATAAACAATCAGAGACCGCTAGTTGTTCACTAAGTTTAGCAAATCTGAATTCTGGTTGAAGTCTGTGACTTTCCTTAATCACGTGGTCTCGGGTGAGGGTATTCAGGTGGATCCTCAAAAGATAGCAGCGATGAAAGACTGGCCCAGACCTACTTCCCCAACCAAAATCAAAAGCTTCTTGGGTCTAGTCGGTTATGACCGATGGTTTGTGGAAGGTTTCTCCTCTATCGCATCCCTTCTGACTAGGTTGACTCAGAAAAAGGTGAAATTCTAGTAGTCAGATACGTATGAGAAGAGTTTCTAGGATTTGAAGACTCGACTCACCACCGCTCCAGTTTTAACCTTGGCGAAAGGAACAGATGGGTTAGTGGTGTATTGTGACACTTTCAGAGTTGGACTTGGTTGCATTCTGATGCAGCGGGGTAATGTGATAGCTTACGCCTCCAGACAGCTCAAGGTTCATGAGAAGAACTATCCGACTCATGAGTTGGAGTTTGCAGCAGTGGTGTTTGCGTTGAAAATATGGAGGCACTACCTTTATGGGGCTCACGTGGCTATATTCACCGATCACAAGAGCCTTCAGTATTTGTTTAGTCAGAAAGATCTAAATCTCCATCAGAGAAGATGGTTGGAGCTACTGAAGGATTATGCCATGAGCGTGCTATATTACCCAGCAAAGCCAATGTGGTGGCTGATGCCATAAGTAGGAGGTCTATGGGGAGCGTGTCTCATGTTGAAGAGGGCAAAAAGGATTTGGCAAAAGATATCCACATGTTAGCTCGGTTGGGAGTGCAGTTGGTTGATACAACTGAGGGCGGAGTAGTGGGGTGGGTCAGATTCCTCGTTGGTAGTTTAAGTTTAGTCAAGGTAGGATGAGGATCCCATATTGCTTAAGTTTAAGGAGGCGGTTCTCAGAAAAGAAGTGGAGGCTTTCTCCCAAGAGGGAGATGGTGTACTTCGTTACCAGGGTAGACTCTGTGTGCCGGATGTGGGTGACCTGAGACAGCAGATAGTAGCTGAAGCCCACAGTTCGAGTTCCTTAATCCACCCAGGAGCTACTAAGATGTATCGTGATCTAGGGATATTTACTGGTGGAACGGCATGAAAAGAGACATTGCAGTAGATAAGTGCTCGAACTGCCAGCAGGTCAAGGTAGAACATCAGAGCCTAAGAGGTATGACTCAGGATATTAGCATACCCATATGAAAGTGGGAAGAAGTAAATATGAATTTTATTATAGGTCTACCTCGTACTCTTCAGCAACACGACTTAATCTGGGTGATAATAGACTAGATGACTAAGTCAACACACTTTTTCCTAGTTAAAACTACACACTCAGCTGAGGATTATGCCAGGATTTATATCCGGAAGTTGGTCAGACTACATGGGATGCCCTTGTCCATTATTTGAGATAGAGGTACCCAGTTCACCTCGCATTTCTAGAAGTCTTTTCAGAAGGGACTCGGTACCCAAGTCAAGCTCAACACATCTTTTCACCTGTAGATAGATGGAAAAGCTGAGCGGACTATACAGACCTTGGAAGATATGCTAAGAGCATGTGTGATCGATTTAAAGGGCAGTTGGGATGATCACCTACCTTTCATCTAGTTTGCGTACAACAACAGCTACCACTCTAGTATCAGATGGCCCCGTTTGAGGCATATATGGTAGGAGGTGCAGATCTTATATAGGGTGGTTTGGGGTTGGTGAAGCTACTCTAATAGGGCCATACTTAATTCATGAGGCAATGCAAAAGGTGCAACTTATCAGGGAGAGGTTGAAAACAGCATAGAGCTGACAGAAATCCTATGCTGATGTGAGGAGAAAAGAATGAAAGTTTGTAGTGGATGATTGGATTTATCTAAAAATTTCACTCATGAAAGGGGTGTTGAGATTAGGGAAGAAAGAAAAACTCAGTCTGAGATATGTGGGACCCTACATAATTTTGAAGCGAATTGGCAGTGTGGCATATGAGTTAGAACTACCTCCAGAGTTAGCACCGGTGCACCCAGTCCTCCATGTGTCACTATTGAAAAGTGAGTTGGTGATCTAACTTTAGTTATGCCACTAGACAACATGAAAATAAGAGACAGTCTCTCTTACGAAGAGGTCCTAGTTAAGATCCTTGACCGTCAGGTTCATAAGTTGAGAAACAAGGAAGTCGCTTCGGTGAAAGTTTTCTGGAGGAACCAGCTTGTTGAGGGAGCCATATGGAAAGCATAAGCAGACATGATGGCCAGATACCCTCACTTATTCCCTTCCAGTTTAGTTCCAACATTAGGTACTAAATCCCTCCTCAGTACTCTATTCAGTTCCGTACTCATCAGCTCTATTCAGATTTTCTATGTGCATTCTAGTTGCATGAGCTCTGTTAGTATAGTTGAGTAAGCTCGGATTCAGTTACTCCTTCAGAAACCAGCTTATAGTCTCCGTCTGGGAATTTCATCTATTTTCCTAGTTTTCCTGCAGCTTTAGTCTTCATTCAAGGATGAATGATCTCAAGGGGGAGATATTGTAACACCCTGAAACTTTTCTAAACCAGGCTCAGACCTTGCAAGAAAAATCCAGAAGAAAAACCAGAAAAATGCCTTAGAACGACTGAGACAACGAGTCGTGGTCAGCTCCAATGACTCGTTGTGTCAGTCGTGATCAACAGTGTTTGGTCTCTAGGGAACCTATGAGACAAGGAACGACCTGTTGTGAGAAAAAATGAGTCGTCCTGTTAGTCATTGTTTCCCCAGCGCAAAAATCCTTGCCAGGACCCCACGACTCAACCAATGAGTCATTGTTAGAAACAATAACCCGTTGTGAGAATCGGTGGGTGAAAACCCAGAAACCACCTTCCAGTGACAACAAGTGGAAACAACGACCCGTTGTTCCCACAACAAGTCATTGTCATCACCTATCGTGTCAACTTTGATAATCTTCAGAAATCCTTCCAGTGAACATAACGACTGGACACAATGAGCCGTTAGGTTCACCAATGAGTCATTGTGTCACCCATCATCAAACCCTCCAAGTTTCCTCGTTCAGTGACCATGGGAAGAACCAATGACCCGTTGGTTCATCCAATGAGTCATGGTGAACCCCGTTGCCAGATCGAGTGTTTTCAAACCCCAGGAAGTAGGACCAATGAGAGGTCCCAGCGAGTCGTGATTCCAACAAATGACTCATTGAGTGACCCATTGGGTCCCTGTCGGTCCTTTTTCAGATTTTAGTTTAGGGATACTTTTGTAATTTCTCACCTATTTAGTCCCTAAACTACGTCATTTTAAGTATTATTTCAGAGATATTAGAGGGATTGAATGGTTTTCCCCCTCATTCCCCATGTAAACTCTCAGAAAAAGAATCGTACTTCTTCTCTCAAGCAAGATCTAGGTTTTCTCATCAGTGCAGAAATTCAAGATTTCTTCTTTAGGGATTTCTAAGACACGTATGTGGGAATTCAACAAAGGAATAGTTCTTCCCTTATGTCCCCAAAATTTTCGCTATTTTCCTCTATCAATTTATTCCTTCAGATTCAAAATATAGAATATTATCAGAATTATATCTTAAAAATTTGAAGTGGTATATTTTTCATGATTTTAATGGCTTATTATTCCCGATTCATAGATATTTATGAGAATTGTATCTTGTGGAATGATTTAGCCCTAGTTCTCAGTTCAGTGGGATTGGAATCTTGCGTGTTGGACTAGTTTCCCTGTAGCTTGATTCTAACATATTTGAAATCCCCATATTATTAGTGTATGTGGAAATGTTAGTCAGGATATTTACATGTCCAGTCTCAGTCAGATTATTATACTCAGTGTTGTCCAGAAAATGTCAGCTGATCAGTTTGACCACAGTCAATTCTTGAGGTGTCAGTGATGCCCCCCAGCTATCATTATTAGACTCAGTATTAGATTTTTAGTGGTTCTTCAGGTGGTCATGACACTTTCAAATAAGCATCTCTGTCAGCCTTAGGACCCTAGTTTCAAATTACCATTTGTTCTTTAGATGGTTACGACGCTTCTAGATAAGCAGCTCTGACCAGTCTTAGAACACCAGTTATAGAATTCAGTCCGATAAAACTCTCAGGGTACTTCCATATATGTATTCCTGACTTAGTCTTGGGCCTTAGTTTCTAGCTATCAGCTTAGTAGTCAGTCTAGGACTATCTAGTAGGAGTAGGGCTTAGCACCAAGCAGACTGGGGTTCTAGCACACCCAGGTTCCTAGAATTATGTTGCCACCGTAGGTTATATTTTATTGTCCTCATGGACCCAGACTTGTTATCACTCAATTCATGCCTTTATACCCTGGCAAGGTATATTGGGTCCTACCGATGGGGTGTATACATTGGACTTCACGTCTAGCTCACGCGGTCATATGTTATTTATAGACTCTCCCATTAGTCAGTTCAGTTCAGTCTCAGATTAGCGCAGATCAGAACAGTTTTAGACTACTCAGTTCAGATCAGTTCAGTACAGTATTTCAGATTAGTATCTCAGATTTAGGGCATGTATTTAACCATCAGACAAGGTCATTTTGACCATCTCAGTCTATTTTAGTTTATTCAGTTTCAGCATTTTAGTTGGTCATTGCATGTCTTTAAAGTTCAGTTATTTTATTCTCCGTATTATGATTTATCCTACTTACTCAGTACATGAAAAGTACTGATGCATACTTTTTATGTTGTATCATTTTACGATACAGCTGCAGGTTCTCAGTCTCAGCCCCGTTAGCAGATCGCATCTAGGAGTTTTCAGGTGCACCATTGGTGAGTCCTCATCTTTTGAGGATAATTATTATTTTTCTTCAGTTGTTTTTCTTTCAGTTAGACTTAGAGTTTAGCTGGGGATTTGTCCCATCAACTCGTCAAACAGATGACTTTCAGACACAGACGTAGATTCAGATTTTCAACTTTGTTTCAGTTGTTTTAAACTTTATGACTTAGTTCTTCTTCATAAATGTTTTATTTTATTAATTTAAAGCTCATGGTACATTTTTACTTAAAATGCCAGTGTTATGATAGACCATGGGTTGACTTGGGGTTACTTGTGACTCCAAGTACTGTGTCTCGTCCAAGGTATAGACTCGGCGCGTGATAGTTCATCAAATCCATAAAAGTTGTAGGAGCATTTGTTAGTCCAAAAGACATAACTACAAACTCATTGTGAACATACTGAGTCCTGAAGGCTGTCTTTGGGATGTCACTCTCACGAACCCTGAGTTGATGGTATCTGGATCTGAGGTCTATCTTCGAAAAGCACATAGCACCCTGAAGTTGGTCAAACAAATCATCAATCCTGGGGAGAGGATACCTATTCTTGATTGTAACCTTGTTCAATTGCCGATAATCAATGCACATACGAAGAGAACCATCCTTCTTGCGAACAAAGAGAACTGGTGCACCCCATGGAGATTTGCTAGGTTTGATGAATCCTTGTCTAAGAGGTCTTTCAACTGCTCCTTCAACTCCTTTAGCTCGGATGGTTCCATTTTTTGAGGAGGGATAGATATAGGTCGGGTATCGGGAAGAAGGTCAATACCAAAATCGATGTTTCGCTCGGCAGGGATTCTCGGTAAATCATCTAGAAACACCTCTGGATACTCGCACACTATAAGAATTGACTGTATAGTCGGGATTTCAGATGTAGCATCCTTAACCATAACTAGATGGTACACACAACCCTTAGAAATCATTTTTCTAGCCTTAAGGTAGGAAATGAAGTGACCTACAGGCACAACTGAACTACCCTTCCACTCTAGAACTAGCTCACCCGAAAATTTGAACTCTACTGCACGAGTTCTACAATTGACTAAGGTGTAATATGCATATAACCAATCCATACCGAGGATAACATCAAAACCAGTCATGGCTAGCTCTACTAAATCTGCTGAGGTGAGTTTTTGAAGAATTTTGACAGGGAAATTTCTATATACCCGTCTAGCTATAACTGAATCATCGACTGGAGTAGAGACTGAGAAGGGTTCTGATAAAATCTCAAGACTGACTCCGAAACTACTAGCAACATAAGGCATCACAAAAGAAAAAGTAGCCCCTAGATATAACAATGTATATACATCAAGGTGTAATACTCGTACATACCAGTGACTACATCTAGGGAGACCTCCTGCTTCTGACGGGATGCTAGGGTATAGAATCTGTTTTGGCATTGACCACCCCGGTATTGGTAGATGCTCCCTGATGAGCTAGGCGTGCTAGTGGAGCTGAACTGGAAGCTAGGCCTCGGTCACTATCATGACCCTGTCTAGCTGCTGGGCAATCCTTAAGCATATGATCGGGCTTCCCACACTCGGAAAAAGCACCTAAACTTTCCAAGCACTGACCCACATGTCTCTGACCACATCTGCTACACTCAGGAGGGTTGTTCTCTGCAGGTATGCTAGAGTCCTTTAGAGCTTGATGCTCGTCCACTCTGATCACGCCTGGATCTAGACGGCACACTCATAGCCGAAGGTGCTGGGGATGAACATCTCTGGTGAAACTGCTGACGGTGTCCACTAGGTCTCTACTGGGAGAATCCGAAGCTATCAGTCCTGGCCCTCTTGGCCTCTCTCTCCCGCTTACTCATCTGCACCACCTCCATGTGTTGGGCATACATGACTATCCAAGAAAAGTTAGTGTCTTCATGAAGCATTGCGATCTGGCAATCCTTGACTAGGTAGTATGCTACCCCATGCACGAACCTGCTCACTCGAGCTCTCTGATCCTCTACTATATCAGGTGCATACTTGGACAGATGAGTGAACTCTAAGGCATACTCCTGAATTGTCATCTTTCCTTGTTTAGGTTCACAAACTCGGCTGCTATGATCTCCCTCATCTCATGAGGAAAGAATCGATCTAGAAATGCGGCATGAAACTCCTCCCAACCAATAGGGCCTGCTCCCACTGTCCCGTTATCCCTCCATTGCTTGAACCATATGTGCACGACCCCTTTCAACTGATACGAGGTTAGATCGGCGCACTTCTCTCCGGTCACCCCTATGATCTGAGTGATCTTCAGAACCTCATCAATGAATTCATGTGGATCCTCGTCCACCTTTGATCCAAGAAACTCCAGAGGGTTCATCCTCAGAAAATCTCGGACTCTTGCCGCTGTTGCATGCCCATTCTGAGGGACATACACTATTGCCTGCTGATTCACTTGGGCGGTCGAGTCCTGAGCTAACATTTGTATAGCAGCCCTGAACTCAGCTGAGCGACCAGCTAGGGTACATGCTCCTCATGGGCTAGCGGGGCCTGTTGGTGCCCATCTCCATTTTCATTCTCATGTACATTTCCATTTCCATTTCTTCTTTCGTTAACTTGGTGAGGAAGCATGATTCTGCAAACGCGTATAGAACGAGGTAGAAGTATAGAGAGACATTTCATCGCACGACATAAATCATGAAAGAAGGGAACTTTTCCTAAATATTTTGTAGCCTTTTCGTCATAAGTGTGGCGTGCTTCAAACCCATGAAAAAGACTCTACTTAACGCGACTTCAAACACCCTAGGACACTTCAGAACCTAATGCTCTGATATCAAATTTGTCACGACCTGAATATAGGCTTGGATCGAGACACGGGACAGGGAACCCTGAGAGGCTCCAGTCGACCCATGGAATGAACATAACATCTAATTCAATTATAGATAAGCTAAAGATCAACATAATAAATATAGCAAAAGTCTTATGGTCTCATAACATCGGAATACATAACTCAACATCGGAGCTGATTACATGCTATGTCCGAAAAGCCTCTAGTAATGATGAGTTCATAGGACAAGACCCTAACTAACTCACTAAAGTATGACACTGAAAGAAATGGATACAATTGAAAGAAGCGCCCTCAAAAGATGAGGACTCACCAACCAGTGCTAAAACTGTAGGTCTGGCTAATGACGAAGCTGAGCCTGAATATCCGTGCCTCTATCATAAAATGACTCATAACATACGTACATAAATCTGAAATTATAACATACATACATAAATCTGACTCATAACATGCATACATAAATCTGAAATCATAACATGAAGAGCCTTAGCTCAAATCATACCATAAGCTAAAAATAGTAGAAGCTAGACTCCAAAATCCATGTGGTAAGCTGATAACATGAAATTTAGGTAAATCATGAAACATAGTTGATCATATGGGTTTTCTCAATACTTAAACATGCTTGACATAGACTTGATCATTCGAAAACATGAACATAAATATAGGTAATTCAAAATCATACTTTCTTCATAAGCATCTCATCATGCTTGAACACATACTTCATAGGTCTCAACTTTCATGAACTTTCATGGATGGGCATCATAGTTTATAAATCTTAAAAACATAATTTATAATAGACAACATTGTAAAATCTGCCCATTAATCATAATTCAACACTAGAAACATGCTTGGATCATGCCCATGATTGATACTTAGGAAATTCATATGTTGGGTTAAAACTCCATAGATTCATCAATTAAAATTTCATGAATTGAGAGAGTATTGGGCATGGGTGTGGACAATTACACCCATTCATAATCCTACATACTTGAAGAAATTTGATTTCACAACTTCTTTGATTGCCCAAAGAGAATTCAGAAAAGAACTTGAGGAATTTAGGCTTGATCAACCTTAGGAGCTTCTAGACTTGCATGGATGGAAGTGAATAAGCCTATAATGAACTTAACCCTCTTAGAACACTCTATTCTGAGCTTAAAAATATATAGTTTAGGCTTTACAAACTTAGGAATTATAGAAAAGTCCTTAATAAATTTGCAGGGAATAACACATTGCAGTCCCAACGAGGGACTGGATGGATCGTCCCTAGTGACAACAACTCGTGGTCATCTCCCATTGCCTGCGCTAGAACTCTGCCTCTGAGGGTCACCAAAACTCGTGGTGTACTCAATGACTCATGGTGACCAGTCGTTACCTACACTGCCCAAACATTAAATCCTTAGTCAACTCTTGACCATGGGACACTCAACGGATCGTGGTGCTGACCATGACTTGTGGTCATACCCGTGATCACCTCAAACTCAAAATTTAAATCCTAATGCAAGCTCCTCTCCATGAGTCACTCAACGATTCATGGTGCACCCCACAGTTCATTGGATGACTAATCCTATGACCTAGTGCAGAATATCCTATTTTCTCTGTTTCAACTCCCGGCTCTGATCTTAGGATTTTTGGAGTATTACAATTCTCTACGACGGTTATGGTACCGCTGCAGTGGTACTTAGTACTATGATCCAACTGTCAACCTTGTTCCCAGACTTAGTAGTTTTTCTCATTCAGTTATCAACTCAGAAGGATTACATACATAATAAGCTCAACAAAGAAATTCAACAACTTATTTATCAAATACAAACACATGAATTCTCAATCATCAATTTTTTAACTCAATTATCAATATGAACACATAAATTCTCAATCATCAATTCATAAACCCATTTATCAAATAAGCACACATGAATCCTCAAGAATAAATTTCTTTTTACATGACTTCACTTCGGTAATGTGTTGGGCACACACTCAGTCACATCACTTACAATCACTCACACTTATCGGTGTACACACATGGTAGAGTGTCTTATTTCTGCCCTTCCAGTCATGATCTGCAGGGGACTCTGATCAGGGGCATATTTATATGCCAAATTGATACGCATATGCATCGCTTTTGCCTTGTTTATCCAACAATGTGTGTACATTCTCATGTAAATTGTAGGGAAGTGTGATTTTATACTAACCAACATGATTAGCCATTGT
>JACEIK010000204.1:540635-551843 GCA_018107945.1 Datura stramonium | reverse complement strand
ATATATATTAATACGCAGCTTAGACGGGGCAAAAGGAGGTCAAAATTGGGTGTCAACACCAAATGCGTAAATACTAGCTTTATTCTACATCCTAACCATATTCCCTATGGGATTGAATCCAACTTTTGTTGGGCCCTTTGTTGACAATGTCTGCGTCATACTTTTCCAGGGGTGTGATTTGAGCGTTATCAAAAGTGGCATCGTTACCGGAGAATACGACTTAGGATTAGAGTAATTGTTGTGTTTAACTTTTAGTCGTTATTTCCTCATTTACATTTTGTTTTGTTTTTTACATCCACAGGTTGTCAATTGATGAATGTCAAGTAATCGACAAAGCGGAAACCCTCTTATTCCACTTGATCTTAAGTTAGAGAGAACACTGCGAAAAATGAAAAACCCTAAGTAGAGAAAAGCACGATTGGTGGAAGAAGCTCGGCATGCAGTACTTCAAGAAGATGAGGATGCTCGCGATGAGGTAGTAATTGTTGGCCGCCATGGAAGGTGTAACAGAGGTCAAATATATGCTCCTCGATTTTATGATGATGACCCAGATGTTGATGAGACGGGGTCAACAGGAGCCATTGTACCTCCACCTTTGCCTGCTGGGGAAATTTTTGATATCAGTAGCACCATGATCCAATTGCTTAACATGAAAGGGGTGTTTAGTGGTCATGCAGATGACGATGCTAATCTGCACCTAAAGAATTTCATTAGTATATGCAAGACAATAGATTACCAGGTGTAAGCCAGGATGCCATACGATTAAGACTCTTCCCGTTCTCTTTATCTTGAGAGGACACGTTATGGTTATTGGAGTTTTCCAATGACTCCAGTACCAACTGGAGGGAGCTAAAGCAAGCCTTCTTAGAAAGGTTCTTCCCAGTTTCCAGAATGCTACAGTTAAAGGATGAGATTTATAATTTCTAGCAGGTGAAGACTGAGGCACTACATGAGACTTGGCTAAGATTTAAGAAGAAGCTAAGTAAGTGCCCCGAATCATTAAATTCCCATTAATAGTTTGTTGGAAATTTTTTACAGGTCTTTGAACAATAGCACCACGGCTGTAGTAGATACAGTGGTAGAAGGAGCATTGATGAGTCACTCGTGAGAGTAAGAAATTGTCATACTTGATCGAGTGACCAAGACGAATAGGGCCTGGCACACTAGGAAAGCTGAGACAGCTGCAGGTACATATGTCATAGGGATGACTGTGGATCAATGTAGAAAAGATGACGAACATGATCAGGAGGTGGCTCACATGAGAACATCTTTATACCTGCTTACGAAGCATATTATAGGCTTTGGAGCTTAGAAGGTGAATGCAGTTAGAGCTCATGGTCAGAAACAGGAGTTTGAGCAGTTAGATTCTGAGGATGAGGCAAACTTTTTGGGCAGCTAGGTGGCGAGTTTTCGAGCCAACGCCCAAGGGTCTTGACAGGACACTTGGCACCAAGGTTCCGAAAACTAAGGTCGAAGTCAGTATAGAGACAACTACAATAGAAATGGGTATAGGATTGGAGCAGAGGTCGTGAGCGAGAAGGAGAGTGGAGAAGGAATGAAGTTTACCACAACACCTACAGGTTTGTATGTACCTCCAAATTCTCGTGAGGGAGAAGCTAGACCCTCGAAATTGGAGAACATAATGGTTGAGCTACTTAAAAGGGCTAAATCAACTACTAATCAAATGAAGGATATTAGGGGTGATATATCTAGCATGGGCTAAAAGGTTGAATCCCATGATACAATAATTAAGCAGATTGAGTAGCAGCTGGGTTAGACGTCTGCATTCCTAAATCAGAGGTAGAAAGGAACACTTCCTAGCAACACAGTCCAAAATTTGAAAAATTATAGTCACTATATGGCTCTGATGACTAGGAATGGGAAGACCACCATTGATCCTCCCATTCTGGTTGTAGTTGAGATGGAGAGACAGAAGGAGATCGAGCTGAATGAGGAAGATGATATTGCTGAATAAGAGGGTACAGGGGAGTTGAGTTAACTAAGGCTCTAGGCATTGCAAAGGGGTCTAAGGCAAATGAAGGGAAAGAAAAGGGGGCAACTCAGATTTACAGACCAATCTCTCGATCACCACACCATTCCCTTAGAGGATGAAGAAGAAGGTGGAAAATGGGAAGTTCCAAAAATTCTTGCCAATGATGAAACAGTTGTCTGTGAACATCTCATTGGTTGAGGCATTGGAGCGGATGCCCTAATATGCTAAGTTCATGAAGGATCTTGTGACTAGGAAGAAGTTCATGAGCTATGAGTTGATTGGTAACTTGCATCATTGCAGTGCCATAGCCTCACCGTTCCTTGCCCAGAAGAAGGAAGATTCAGGTGCCTTGACCATTCCATGAAAAATTGGTTATTTTGAGTTCGCAAAGGCACTTTGTGACTAAGGTGCTAGAATCAACTTGATGTCGTTAGCGGTATTCAGACAACTGGGCTTGGAGCCCCCACACTAACTACGATGCGGCTATTGATGGCAAACCGCATAATTAAAAAGTCAATGGGAATCTTATTTGATATGCTAGTTAAAGTGGATCGGTTTATGTTCCCAACTAACTTCATGATTTTAGATTGCGAGGTTGATTTTGAGGTCCCCATCATTTTGGGGCGGCCATTTATTTTCTACTAGGAGACCTTTGGTGGATGTTGAGGCTGGCCAGTTGAAATTCAGACTGAACAAGGAGGAGGTTACCTTCAATGTCTGTCGTTCAGTGAAACAGCCCAATGAGTTTAAGGTGGTGTCAGCAATCGAGGATGATTTTGAGTTTCTTGACCAATTCTGAGTAGTCAAGAGACTTGCATCGTGCCATGACGTTATATTAGGCACTTCTTGGGAGGCAATCTATGAGGTGGTTTGGTGAAGTCTGAGTAACCCGACCACCTGCGTTGTGCCACGACATTAAATCAGGCGCTTCTTGGGAGGAAATTCAAGTATCTTAACTTATGTGTATTAGTGTGCAGGTGAAATAAAAAATGGTGGATGAAAAACGGTAGAAAAGGACTGTACTACAAACCTCAGTACGAACCATATGATGATTGTACGGCTCGTAGTGCTGTCTGTGGTGAAAAACAAAGACTTGCTCTAGTGCATGGGTTCACAATATGGTTGTCATTACAAACCATACCCCCATGGTATGAGTCATAGTACCCACTATAATGATGAATTATTCTAAGTGTGGAAGTGCAAAAAATCGAACCTACAGGTCATGGTACAGATCGTGGTATCTTGGTACGACTCGTACTACAAACTCTTAGGTCCCGAGGTGAGTTCCCACATTCTTATGCTACGAGTCTAATGGATGAGTCATAGGTTTGACGTACGACTCGTGGTACGAGTCATGACAGGCATTGTAAATGAAATAATCCACGTGACCCGACTTGATCTAGATTGTTTTAATTCGCCCCAAACCTATTTAAAATCAAATTTCCAGAACTAAATTTCCCACTCATTCACAAACACAACCCACGACCATCTTCCCTCAATCCTCAATCATTTGTAACTCACGCAATATCCCATTTGTGAGCTTGAATTCGTGCAATTAAATTACACCAGCTAGTCAAACTGCTAGCCCTAACACGAAGGAAGAAAAATTTGTTCAAAGAATTTGATCGCAGCAAGTAAGTGATAAACCCTCAACATTAAATTATTTCTATCATTGTTAGCCAAATTTTTATTGTGATTCCTCCACTCATGAACATGAGGAGGAGGAGAAATGTGATCAAAGACTACACACAAATGCTATCGACGGGTTTAGGAGTTAAAAATGCTCGAGGACTTAAATAAATGTTCAAGGTGTGAATTAATGGGTAAAATGCATGATGAGGATTGAGTGGGTAGTTAAAAATAGTGTATTTTGAGTCAATGGGGTGGGGAATTCTGAGTATCAAACTTTAAAATGTGATTTACGTACACGAACTGAGCATGCTTAAGGTGAGGACAGGCTTCACGAGCCTTCCTATGATTCGTGCTCTTGCACTATGACTCGTAAGAGGATACATTGGGACTGTCCCAATAAGGTCTAATAGGAAACTCATGGTATGGACCCTCATAAGACCCGTGGTATCTCACTACAAGTCGTACCTGGTGATCGTACCACGAATCAGAGAGGGTAAAGTTCAAAAGCAATAGTACGACCCTCAGTATGACTAATGGAATCCAACTACAATCCATAACATGAGTCGTACAAAAATACAGAGAAGCAAAATATCCTAGAATATCTCCTTCAGCTAGTGGTACGAATTGTACCAACATGGTATGAGTCATACCAACATATTGTGACAGTGCTAGGAGATACTATGTGTCTTAGTACGGATCATACCACTTAGGTACGACTTGTACTGATGACTCGTGGTAAGATACTTAATATGATTTTCTTGTTTCCTTTTTCTAAGATCACACATACTAACCTTTTTCTCCATAGCTACAATGATAATAAAGAGGATAACAACCAAGAAGGACTAGGACAAAGAGGCCACAACTGAGATTGTTGCTCGGAGGGGGGATGAGGCCTCCACATCTGAGCAGGAGAAGAGAACCCCTAGTGGTTCGGTGGAAGAATACCAAGTAGACATAGACAATGTCATTGAGCCACGGACCACCAGGGTACAGGCTAAGGCTCAGGCTGAAGCTGCTTCAGCCAACCTACCGAAGCTCCCTAGTCTAAGGAGGGAGCTGAGGAGTAGCCTCAGGAGTCTGGTAGTGGCTCCAATACTGATGAAGGGTCTGATGAGGCCCAATATGGAGAAGGAGTAGAAGAGGTTGGGTCTGAGGAGGAGGCCCAAGATGACAAGGATGATCAGACTCCTCCTCCAAAAAGTCGGACCATGAGGTGGCATGTGCCCGGTGCTCAGGAAATCTATGAGCAGGGTCTAGCTCTCACCTCCAAGCAACACCCAAAGCTGAGTATTCAGGAGGAACTGCAAATTCTAACCAGTGCACTACATGAGGTTGAGGAGATGAAGTGAATCTTCATCTTCTATGGATTTGATTGGATGGCTAGAACTCCTGACCCCTATAGTGCTGAATTATTCAGGGAGTTCTACACCAATTACTTGGCAATGATGGAGCAGAAAGCAAAGGTTGGGCAGAGACTGAAAGAGCAGCCTAGGCTTGACAGTGTGTTGGTCCGAAGGAAAGCATCTCCGAGAGGACCATTGCCCGAATGTTGTATGGACCACAGTTCAGATCTCCAAATGCCACAGCTGAGTTCGATTATAGAGTAGATACTCTAAAAAGGGTTAAGCAGCTGGGCTACGAGTAGAGGCAGAGTCAGGTAAAGAGGCTAGCGAGGGTAATAGCTGAGGACAAGGAGTAGGTAGAGTGGGTGACTAGTGGTCGACGGGTCACTAAAGCGTCGATGAACTTTATAGCAAAGGCCTGCTGGACACTGGTTCACCACAAGTTGGCACCGACAGTGAACAACAACACCCTCATTACAGACAGATAGCATTGGTAACATGTATCATGTCTAAAAACGCCATTAACATCCCACGAGTGATAGCAGAGGAGATTCGGGACCATGCTATGGGTTTGAGCACCACTATTCCATTCCTTAGTCTCATTCACAGACTTTGCAGATATACGGGGGTGAGGGTATTAAGGGAGATTGATGTTCAGGTTAGAGGCCACAAGACTGCAGATATTGGTTTGATTAGAGATGATATGAACCCGGTTAGCCAGGTTAGATTACCCATAGCAGTTCCACCACCAAAGTCAGCAGGGGGCGAGCATATAGATGCCTCCCCTTCAGCAGAGCAGATTGAGATGCCGGCCATATAAAGACAGCTCCGAGTACTTCCTCCACACCTCCAGTGGGCATTCCTACCTAGGTTGAATGGGCTACATCTTGGTTCCTTAGGAGTTTCTCTAGAAGATGGCAAAGAGATTAACGTTGACCGAGAAAAAGGTCAACCTAATGATGGAGAATGTCAAGCCTTGGGTGAAGGCTGAGATAAAGGAGGCTGCTAAAGGATTACGCAGCTGGTTGGACAGCTTTGAGCTCCATTTGAATGAGCGCTTAACTGAGCATCCAAACACGGGTAGCCTAAGAGATGAATTGGGGGCTCTTTGGAGTCAAGTCATCAAGTTGTCATCTAGATAGCCGGCTGTATTATCATCCCCTACCATCCCTGAGTTTGATGAGGAGCTTGACCTCAGGTCATTTTGGGCTCCGACAGCAACTAGTTGAGATAAGGGGAAGAAAAAGGCCTCGGAGGTAGTTGATATGGTGACCTCCAAGAAAAGAAAGAGAAGAGAGAAAGAGCGCAAGTGGGCAGCAGTAGCTAGCATGTAGTCTCATGACGAGCATATGTCTGAGTTGCAGGAGAGAGTTAGAGGATCGGGGAGCTCCACCACTGCCCCTAGAGAGCTTGGGGGTAGAAAGGACCCTTCAGGTGATCCACATTCAGCTAGAATTTTTGATGAGGTCACGAAGGCAGTCATGACTATAATGGGAGTGACCACTGCCCCAGTTTCCATACCTTTGAGTGTGTTGGACAACGTGGGGTCCACAACTGCAGCGGAAGGGAGTGTGTTTGCACACTCACCTCCGCAGGATGACAGGAGCGCTTAGAGCACCACAGGTATGTACCTCTCCTAGTTCTTACATTTTTTATTTTCTTCGGGGACAAAGCATGTTTTAAAAAAGGGAATGTACTTGTTTTTGTGATTTCTGACTTCGTCCGATGGTTTTTATTGTCATATTTTTTCCCTCGGACATGCTATCTAGTAGAATCGGCATGTTTAGAATTATTTATTTTTTAACTAGGAGTAGTGTAGGAGTACTTTACAGCCAATAAATGCACTTGTTTTGAAGTTGTTGAAAAAATGACCCTTCTTAAAAAATTTTGGTGTTAGTTGTGTATGTTGACTGCAAAGCATGACTTTTGTGGATCTTTTTATGTCATTTGGTAGATTAGCATGTGTAATTGTGGCTTAAATATACATGAACCAGATAGGTAGAGTAAATGCAAACCTATATCATGAGTGAGTGAGGAATTTTACTTAGTCCAATACTGCGTAGAGGATCTAGAACTTGCCCAGTTAGTCTTTACATAGGTTGTAATACAGTTGGTTAAGAAAGTATTATAAGCCATTTTTGTTTTAGCCCACTTGTAGCCTATATTGCTCTACCAAATAAAAAATTAATCCCTTGATCCCTTATTTGATCCTTAAGTTAACCATTTTCTTTGAGTACCCATTCACCTTTCCCATGTTTATAATGAACCTGTTTGGCCCTGGTCTCTCCTTCGACATTATAAACCTCAACTTAGAAAAAATGTCTAAGTTGAGGGTGGCTACAATAAGGTGCGTAGACCGGTTGGGAGTGAAAAAGCAATAAAAAAAGTCAAAGAAAAGTGGGGTATGGTGTGAAATGTCGAAGCAAAAAAGAGAAAAGAGAGTTAAAATGTCAAAAGAAAAGAAAAGAAAAAAAAGAAGTGAAAAATTTGAAAAAATATACCACACCCACAAGTGACAATTGAAAGGAGAAAAAGGGAGGAAAATTGAAAAAGATGAAAAGGGGTAAAAAGGTGAAAAGTGAAGCCAAGTTATGTTGTGTCAAGGAGAGTTAGTCACTAGTATCCACATCTACCATACCCAACCCGAAGCCTACATTACAAGCCGAGAAAAGTCTTATAGCGATCCTAGCCTGACTGTTTGAAAAATCGAAGTTGAGAAAACAAGGGCAAGCCTATAGTATCTGATGTGCAGTATTTGAAACTTTGTTGTGAGTGTGAGAGTCCTGTTTGATTATTCCCAATTTTCATTTATATATATCTGTGAGTTTTGAGAATATTATTTGTTGTGAGGGTACATGATTTGTATTGCATTTTTCCAGTTTTCTGTGTGAATAACATTAGTGATAGCTCAAATCTCTGTTAATAGTTAGATGACATATCTAGATCCCTGTATGTCATGAGTTGTAGTCACATATATGCATAGCTGACTTGGTTTGAATGAAAAAGGGGTCAATATCCGAGAGTGGTCTGTGTGCAAATTTTGTTGTGTTGGATGTAGGTCTTCTCTTTTACTTTCTAGTTAAGCATCGCTTTATAGTTTTGTTTTATTTTCCTGAGGACATGCAAAAGTTTTAAGTTGAAGGTGTTGATGTGTTGTAGGTTTACAACACTTTCGACACTTAAAACTAAGAAAATATGCATGGTTTTTGGTGTGTTTATACAAATATGATGCACTTTTGCTTTGTTTTCAGGAAAATAAGGTATTGGAGTTGAAAGCTGTGAAAGAAGGAAAATGAGTGAAAAAATTGAACCAAGTACAAACTTCAGTACGAGTCATACCTTTGTAGTATGAGTTGTACTATAAGTCATGATTTCTCAAGGTACTAGCCAATTATGACTCTTCGTACGAGTCGTACCATCCTGGTATAAACCTTACTATAAGTCGTGGAAAATGTCAGAAGGATGCATCTTGATTAGTCTCTTTGTGCGGATGGAAACCACGAGTTGTGCTGACTACCTACGACCCGTGCCAAAGAACTGTGGTAAAGTTCAGAATGCAGTTGAATGGCATAACCCATGGTACAAGAGGCAACCACGAGCGTAACATTAATGTACGAATTGCACCAAAATACTCATGAAAATATTCATAGGATGCCAGATATCTCAGATTCAGACCATGACAGGATTGTACGACTCGTAGGCACATTATACGAGTCTTACTAACTCCCAGCACTTAGTCAAATTTAGAGCTATCAAGCATTGTATGAGTGAAGCTACGACTCATATGATCAAGTTAAAAGTCGTATGAGAAGGCGGCGACAGTTAATTAGTTTTTCCTGTTAATTTATGAAAAGTTTCTAATTATTTGTATAAATACTTTTCTAGGTTATTTTTGTTAGAAGATTTTTAGAGGACGAATAATTTGAGGGAGAATTTGACTTTTGGGAGATTCTTCTTGAGTTTTTCAATATTCTTGGGTTTTACTTCATTGTTCTTGAATTGAACAAAGTTGAATTGTACAATAATCAAGTGGATTTTTATTTCAATCTTCACTGTTAAGTTCTTTAATTATGTTTTCTTTAATGAATGTTAATTCTTTGCTTACAATCATGAAAGGATAAAATCTCCACAAATAGGGTTATGAGAACCATGGAGAATTAACCAACTAGGGTTTGCACAAATTAATTATAAATCAATATGAATGTTTGTATTGTCTTCTCTTTATCTTAAATATTTCTTAACGATGAGAAACGTTAGGACAGGCCTGAATTCTCTATTTGCTTGAACCTAGAGAAGTAGAAATTAGGAAAAGAGAATAACAATAAAGCCTTGAACTTTATGGTTCATTGTATAACTTGAGCTGAGGTCGCAAGATAGTTAATTTGGAATAAATTGATAACGGTTAACGTGAAATCACTCAAGAGATCTAATCAGGTAATATAGTATAGTCATCCAATAGATACCAACTAGTCATTTGGATGAACCTAAATTATCAATTCTACAAGCTAAGTATTGGGATAGNTTAAGGCTAGAAAGATGATCTCCAAGGGTTGCGTATAGTCATCCAATAGATACCAACTAGTCATTTGGATGAACCTAAATTATCAATTCTACAAGCTAAGTATTGGGATAGATCATGAGTGTAAAAACTTGAAGTAGTCATAAATCCATTGGGAACACCTCCCTAGTTAATTGCATCAATTTGATAATAACTTAAATTTTCAATACTGGTAAGTGTTTACTTTTTAAAAAAAACCCTTTAGGAAATAATCGAACTAAATGTGTAAATACTAGCGTTATTCTACATCCTGACTATATTTCCCATGTGATTGACCCCCACCTTTATTCGGTTCTTTATTAATAACGTTTGTGTCATACTTTTCCAGGGATGTAATTTGAGCAATATCAGTATGCTATATGATTTCTACTTCTAAACTTTGGGTCATTATGTTTAGCTTATGATGAATAGCTTATGAGTATGTATATTTCAAATATATGGCTTTTAGCATATAGTCTTTGTTCTCATGATCTATCTTGATTTACATGCATAATTTCATACTATCGTCTTACTAGCATGTTTTACTTTCTCTACATACTCGGTACATTCGAAGTATTGACCGCAAACTCTATGCTATATCATCTCATGATATAGGTTCGGGTGATCCATCTCAATCTCGCCATTAGCTCTCTCCTGTTCAGACCAGTTAGTTTTTCCCAGTCTTGGTGAGTCCTCATCATCCCAGGACGTCTATCAGTTTATTTTTTATATGTCTTCTTGTATTTTCAAACTTAGTGAGCTAGTTGAGGGTGTTTGTCCCATCCGCTCATCTTACGACTAGAGGCTTTTCAGACAGATATGTAGTAGACGGCTTAACATTGTGTAATTGGCACTCTTCCTCATGCTTTATGTTATGTTATATAGATTTTTGCTTATCCATGATTATGTTTCAACTTCCACTTGATTATTCTCTATGTCATGCTATGTATGTAGCATGGATTAGTCTGGAACCATTCGTGATTCTAAATCTCGTGTCTCAGTCCGAAATCTCAGCTTGAGTATTGATAAGCCTAGAATCAACCTATTGAAAAACTGATAATATACGGCAAAAACTCAAAAGGTAAGGTTCTTATCAGGGATTAGATCAAGAAAGATCTAGGAGAACACAAATAGTTACTATATGAAGGGGATTCTTCAATTATCCCGACGATAAACTCAGTTTGATTAAGATGCATAGTACCTGGTGAGAACTTGAGGTGCTTCTAACTGCTGTTAATCAAGAGGATATAGAAGACAACCATAACAACAGATAAACTATTTCTAATATCGAAGGACATGGAAGAAGCACAAAAGTAGAACCACAATGATGGGGAAAACAGAGCAGAACATTCATGGATTGCATGCTCATAATATAGCAGACAGGATAAGAGGTGAGATGGTCATTAGAGCTTACCTCAGATCCTTCAATTAGGGCAGATGAACAGAGATCTAGTAGTGGGAAGACGGATGAGCTGAAGAAGAAGACTGAACAGACTTGCCGACCGCTAGATTGGGAGGCATCTCAGAGAATCAAAGTTGGATTCAAGTTTCTCTAGGAAATCTCACTATTTTGAGAAAGTGAAGAAATCTAGAAACCTCTGATTGTTGTCGGAGGCACATTTTGTTTTGTTTCTTATATTTGTATTTGGTTATTATTAATAAAAATCCACTAAGCCTGCTTAGTGATATTTAATTTAAAAATA